>RXID01016082.1:91176-206798 GCA_005019695.1 Trichopus zeylanicus subsp. travancoricus
TAAATTTGTAATTCAAAATTTTATTTTTTAAAACTTCAATATTGTGAAATTTAATTAAAAAAGTGATAAAAGTTGGGCTTATTTATAAATAAAAAAATTTGAGGCATCTATTTATAAACATACAAAATATTGAACTTATATTTTAAAACTCTTAGTTTTTATACCTTCAACTCTTTTTTGTAAAATTTTATTTTTAAAACTTATAAATTTTGGACTTATTTATAAAGAAAAAATTGAAGGGATTTATTTGTAAATTCACAAATATAAAATTTATAATTCAATTTCTTATATAGGGTTTATTTGTAAAATTTTTAAAATATTTAAGGTCCTTTTTATAAATTTTTATTTTAAAAATATTAATATTTAGAATTTTTTAAAGTAAAAAAAATGCAAGGGGCTTATTTATAAATATACAAATATTAGGATTTATTTATAAAATATTTCAGCTACTTTATAAATATTTTTTTTGAAAAATATTAACATTTGAATTTTTTTATAAATAAAGATATTCAAAGGGTTTATTTGTAAATATTTTGCAAGAAAGAGTGGAGGGTTAGAAAATAAATTTTTTAAGGTTTAATTGTAAAATTACGGAGGATAAAAGTAAAATTTTTGAAAAAAATTTGATTAAATAACAATGAGGGATAGGTAGATATTTTGAAAAAGAGGGAGTGTAGGTAATTACAAAAATTTTTAGGGGTTTTTTAATTGAAGAAAATTTAATTAGCCCTATATTTAATCATATTAATATAATATTTTACGATTTGTCAAAAACAATAAATTTTTTAATTGTAGAGAAAGCAGGAGTTAAGACGAGAGGGTCGGTGATATTCTATTGCACATTGGAACATAAACAGCTCCCAATTATTGTCCCCTATTGCACGACTAAGATAAGCAAGCTTGCCTTGCTTCACTACATCATCCTATCTCTTCTTTGTTCGAAATCATTGTCGAGAATTTTTGTTGTTGTATAGCTCTGGGAGAGACGGAGGAGATGGCACAAAGGATCTTTCTCTACTTCGTTTCTTTCGGAGAAGATCTTTAGATTTCTGCCAGCTTATTAATAAGAATGTCGGTTGCAGAGTGTTCCTTTATCACAACGAGATAACACAAAAGAAAAGGAAGAGATAGCTGAGGCATGCTTAAAGGAGCTGATTCAAAGGAATATGTATGGTTCAAGTGAGTTGCCGATGATGGAATGTCGAGCAATGCGGTATGCATGCTCTCTTGTTTGATCTAGCATAATCTAAGCCAAATTAAATGGATTTCTTATATTTTGGAATGAAAAAGATGATGATGAATTTACTTTACTAGCCCGGCCGTCGTGCAACTTTTCATGATGATACCAACTTCCTCAAAGCTAAGAGACGCAACTTGCCTTGTTTGCATACACTTGCAACGTTTGATACATCTCAAAAACTGATTTGTTCTCTTATCTCCACATTCAAATTCTTGAGAGTGGTTAAACAACAGGAAATGCCTCTTCGTAAGCTACCAAATGAGATTAAGAACATGTTCCATTAACGATGTCTGGAACTGCCTGATATTGGGATTGAAGAGTTGCCATCATCCGTCGGTGACCTCACCTTGAAACAATCGATCTTAAGTATGGATGGTCTCTTGAATCAATACCAACATCATTATGAAGTTTTCAGACATCAAGGCATATAAAGATGAGTTCCAATCAGAACTTTAAGTTGCCAATTGTTGTCGAGCTAAAAAAACTGCAAACCTTGGAAGTGGATATCATTGAATACAAAAGTAACAACATGGAAATTTCCTAACCTTCGGAGACTGAAGCTCGTTGATATGGGGGGTTCACCATGAAGAAATTGTAAGGAATCTGCTCAAAGAGCTTGAACATCTTGTCAAATTGCCCACTGTGGGTAAATTTCTTCCCGTGATTATCGGCAGCGAGGCTTTACAAAATTCACATCACTCGTACTTGATTTTTCATATTGATAGCTGGAATTTTATTTGTGTTAGATTTATGCTGTCAATGGCTATGTACTTACAAAATTTTCTACTTCTGATTCTGTTTAGAGTGCTTGCGTTAAATGAGCAGAGAGAGTGCGCTACTGTGGTTGGTTTGGTTCTTCATCAGTTGGTTTCAGTCTGTGTCAGATTTATGTTGTCAGTGTTTGAGTGAATACTTGTGTGTAATATTGAGCAGAGAGTACCACGAGCTACTATGGTCCTACTCTTCTTTCTCTTACATTATGAACAAAGCTTGGTATTTTTTATGGCTACTTGGCTGATAAATAATAGTTGGGATGATTGGATTATAGTCGAGAGATGTATAACATAACACGATAATTATATGCGCATCTAGACTTTAGTGTTCTTTTATTCCATCTATTTTTGTTAATTTTTCACGCCAAAACGAAACATTTAAGAAAAAAAGGTGGAAAAGTCTGTCTTGCTCGGCGTTTTCCTTCTCAAATACATAAAATGAACCTTGAGTTCTTGTTTCCTTCACCGTCTAGCTTGTTAGACGATGAATAGAGATGTCAAGATGTTCTAACTTCGTGTCAGTTTCGTTTTTGGATCGAAAGATACTAGATTAAAAATATTAAAATGCAATTAGTGGATTCATAGTTATACAGGATGGAACTGAACAACCGTTTGTTTTGCAAGGCGAGAAGGCCATGGCAAATCGCTCCCCAGGTTGAGAACTGGCCTGTCATTTTACCTCAAAAAAATCTTCTAGTTTCCTAATGTCATTTGATTACCAGTACATTGCAAAGAGCTGAAGAAACAACTCACTAAAGATTGGATAGAAGTTCTGCTTTGAGATCTGATCTGTTCATACAGTAGTGATCATGCCACTGAAACACCGGCAAGGCGGGGCCGCCTCTTGGAACCTTCAGTTTCAGGTATGAAGTCCATTGGTGTTTTTCTCTTGGTGGTTGTCTTCGACGCCAGTCTCAGTGGTATGGCATACTTTATCAACCTCTGCACATCTTGAAATTTCAGAGGCTTAAAGAGCTTCTCCTCAGCTTCAATGGCTTGGCAGCTGCAACTTAGTGAATGATTCGAGTGATTTCTGAAGAAAAAATGAAATCAAGGATTCAAGTGGGCAAACAATATTTGGTCTAGATGCACAGTAAACATGATAATTTTTTCAGTATATGCTATTGGCTTTTGCAGTTAGCTAAAATACAACATCTGAATAACTTCAGAAGTAAGCTTGGTTTACATTGATGCAGTCCCATTTTCAGCATGATAGCAGGTTTCTAATTCTACTCAAAGTTTGAAGATCAAAGCAATAAAAGTATTTATTCTCAAGCTGGCTTTTAACATGGATTAATATATATAATCCACAAAACACATTAGAAACCTTCGGTAAAATTTTCCAAAGCAATAGCAGCAAAAGAAAAAGAGCGAGGTTTTCAAACTATGCCAAGTTAATATATAAGTTATTTTTTTCCAATAAAAGTTTGTACTTTTACTAATATGCCCCTCTAGATTTTTAATTTTACATGCATTGACATTTCATAAAAACATGAATTTTGCAATTTTATAAAATACAATATGCTTTTGAAATTATACATATGTACAACAAGTGCGTCAATTTAAAAATTAAGGATGTATTTATATAGATACCAAAATTCTACTGGAAACAGTTTGAATTATATATAAATTTCAAAGGTAGATTGTATAGTTCTAAAATTGCAAAATTTAGGTTTTAATGAAAATTGAACGCATACGTTAATTTTAAATCTAGAGGGGTATATTAGTAAAAGTACAAACTTTTGTTGGAAAAAAATAGCTTGTATATTAATTAAAAAATAAGGATGGTGTATTTGTGAAAGTGTAGAAGGGTTTAGAAGTGAGAATTATATGTAAATTCTAGAAGTAGATGTGAAATTTGTAAAGTTTTTTTTAAAAAATGACATAATTTGTAAATTCAAAAACTATAGAGGGGTATATTAGTGAAAGTACAAACTTTTATTGGAAAAGAATAACTTATATATTAATTCAAAAATAAGGATGGTGTATTTGTGAATGTGTAGAAGGGTTTAGGAGTGAGAATTATATGCAAATTCTAGAAGTAGATGTGAAAATTTGTAAAGTTTTATTTTAAAAATTTTGAAATAATTTGTAAATTCAAAAACTATAGGGTGTATTTATAAAATAAAGAAATTTTATTTAGAAGAGTAGAACTTTTGTATAAATTCAAAGAGTAGGGGTGCATTAGCAAAGGATCAGAACCTATATTTTAAAAATTGAAAGCATGAGCAAATTCAAAATCAAGAGGGCCGTATAAGAAAAAGTATAAAACCATTTAAAAAATACGACTTTAAAAGCATATTTCAAAATTGGGAATTTTTCAAAATTTGGAAATTGGGTGCTTCCTATAAAAATGTAGTAACATTGCAGATAAAAAGGAGTAAAATGGTTTAGCGGGGGCATAAAAATAAGGGATAATTACTTATGGTTCCTATAATTAGTTTTAATTATCTATAATCTCCCGTAATTTTCGGAATTATTCACAATCCTTCTTTTCTCAAAATATTTACCTACACCCTCTGATTATTATTTAATCAAATTTTTCTCAAAAAATTTCGATTTTACACTCGGTTATTTTACAACTAAACCCCTAAAAATTTATTTTTTATTATTTAATACCTCGAAATTTGATTTTTTGCAAATAACACTCCGAAATTATTTTGATTTACAGAAAAGTCTCGAAATTCGGATTTTTGCAAATACCACCCTAAAATTATTCCGATTTACAGAAAAGTTCCCGAAATTATTGTGACGGCGACGAGGGTGTCGGTGCGCGGGCGGCGATGCTGGAGGCCGGTGGTGGGAGCGAAGGCCAAGGCCGGCTTGCCAGTGCGTCGGCACGCAGGCGCGGACAGCCAAGGCGTGGCCGTCCGCGCCCGCGTGCCGGGGACGGAGGCCAAGGCCGGCGCGCTGGCACACGGGCGCGGATGGCCAAGGCCGAGGTCGTCTGCTTCCACGTGTCGGGGACAGAGGCCGAGGCCGGCGTGCAGGCACGCGGGCGCGCCAGAGGGCCGACCTCGGCCTTGGGCTCGGCACGCGGGCACGAACTGCCTCGGTCTCTGTCCTCGGCACGCGGGGGAGAACGGCCTCGGCCTTGGCCGTCCACGCATGCGTGCTAGCGCACCGGCCTCGGCCTCCGTCCCCGGCATGCGGGCGCGGACCGCCAAGGCTGAGGCTGTCCGAGCCCGAGCCCGAGGCCGGCCCACCTGCGAGCCGGCAGCGGGCGCGGATGGCCTCGGCCTTGGCTGTTTGCGCCTGCGTGCCGGCACGCTGGCACGCTAGCCTCGGCCTCAACTCCTGCCGCAGGCCTCAGCGTCGCTGTCCGCACGTCGCAATAATTTCAGGGACTTTTCTGTAAATCAAAATAATTTCGGGACTTTTACAAAAATCCGAATTTTCGGGGCTTTTCTGTAAATCGAAATATTTTCGGGATGTTATTTGTAAAAAGCCAAATTTCGGGGTGTTAAATAAATTTTTTTTTAGGAGTTTAATTGTAAAATAACCGAGGATAAAATTAGAATTTTTTGGAAAAAATTTGATTAAATAACAATCATGTAGGTAAATATTTTGAGAAATAGAGAGTATGAGTAATTCCAGAAATTACGGGGTTGTAAGTAATTAAGATTAATTATATTGAGTTATAGGTAATTATTTCTAAAAATAATTATGTCAAGTTCACAGGACATAAAAAGAATTATAAAGGGTTCCGTTTTGTGGACCGACAGAAAAATTTTTCTAATAAAACTAAGCTAAAACACAAAAAATTGAATAATGGACCGCATCAATTTGCATTTGACTACCGAATCGAAACGTCAACCCATTGCAATCCAACTTGTACAATGTCTGATATCCACGTGGCAGAACGTGTGTCATTCTTTTTCCGACAAAAATAGAAAGATGGCCCGGGGAATAATTGTGATTAAAATAATAAAAAATCATCCACGCACCTTGCTGCCAACGAATCCGGTCCGTGCGGATTTGGGCGGGCTCAACAACGGCCCGCATGAGCCTGAAACTTGCTAAAATCCGTTAAAATTTGTCAATTTTTATATTAAATTTATACTAAATTTGTTAAAATTTGTTAAAGTTCGTTAAATTTTATATATATCAGAAAATTTATCTCAAAAGATATTACTCCTGCAAAAAAATTAAATCGAGTTAGAGAGAGATAGAGTAAGAGAATATTCAGCTCAAAAGTGCATACATGTAAACATTTAATTGATTAACATGAACACAAACATCAAATTCTCCAACACAATTGTATGCAAGATCATAGCAGATTGTTATAGAATTTGAAGAAAGCAATTGTAAAGACTCGCCACAAGAATAACTCAAAAAAGCCCGCTGTTAGCACTTAGCCGCTTGACTATTCTCCAGTTAGCAAAGCTCAGGTTCCGCCTGGGAAGCAAAAGCAGACATGGGCACTGCTGAGGTGCGTCATGTGCCTTTTTCTTTGTCACCGTTGGACTCTTATCTATAACATGCATAAAGTGTGGAGTGAAATCGAAGCTTTTGGCTACTTTGGATTAGAGCTTTGTTGGAAAAGTATCATGAACAAAGATCAATCAGAATAAGTGCTTCATGCTAATTAGGATAAAAAAATAATCAAGTTGTACGCATGTAGCTCGAGTTTTGCGTCATTGAAGCTTAAGCTAAAGTCAATAATTTAGCAGCATACTGGGATTTAGCATATGCATGTTCTCTACAAACAAGCTCAAGTCAATATCAATGTCAAGCCAAATCAGACAAGCTAATGATCTTGGTAGCCAAACCAGACAATCAAATGAACAGCGACGCCGGTAACAGCTACAACTCCATCAAAAATTTTTTAAAAAATAATTTTGTTTCCTCCCATTGCAACTCTTTCGACAAAATTATTAAAAAAAAGTTAAAAGAAGACTTACGAGTTGCATAAATGGTAAAAGCTAGGGAAGACGACGATGAAGGATGGAGAAGACGATGGTGAAGATCGAAGGAGGTGGCGTTGATCTACGAAGCGGTAAACGTTGGGGAAGAGACGGTGCCGTTGGAAAATATGGCAGGGGAGGACGGAGAAGAAGGTGGGAGGGAGCTGGTGAAGAGGTTGTATGTCATTGGAGATGAAGGTGGTGCACGACACGTCGCTGGAGACCAATCTTGGAGGAGACTTCGTGCAGATCGCTAGGAAGAGCACAAGCGGTGGAAGCTTCGCATATGACTTAGAATTAGGAAGAAAATATCCTCAATGGTTTTTGACGGCCTCCCAACAAGTCTTCTGAAAAAATTTATAACCTAATACACTGTTTCGTTAAAATCTGTTGGGCTTAATGGGAAGACTTTTACAAAGTGAATTGGGCCCACGAGTCCAACAAGTCCCGGCCCGGTTGACACATGTAAAATCATGCCTCATGGCAAATTACATTAAACAACAATTACAGACCTAGTTCAGATTTCCAGAACTTAAAGGGGCCAATTGCATTAATTGACATTGTACAAGGGAGTCGGCAATCATGGACCCAGTTCAAATTTCAGAAAATAAGGGGAGTCAATTGCATGAGCTGAAGTTTGATTCCCCGCTGTTATAATGTTTAGTCTCACATCAGATATTGAATAGATAGGGTCTAATATATATAGTGAAAAAGACCTGTATCCCATGAGATTAAGCTTTTAGGATGGTTTGGTATCCGGCTTACTGTATAATTTCGATTCGATACTCTTTCGGCTCTCCCAACAAATAGTATCAGAGCTTCAGGTTCGAAATTGTGCAAACTCTTAAGACTGAAATTATCGTGATGGTGCGACTGAATTGAGTCGTATATTAGTTTCTCTTAAAAAAAATCAAAAGAATGAGACAAAAATCTGTTGGTATGTTTCACACGGTGAAACTAATCGAGTAAAAGAATTCTTGATTAAGAGTGTTAAAATTGATGTGATCAAATCACACCCGAAGTGGGAGATTGTTATAATGTCATATGGTCCAATATATATAGTGAAAAAAACTCACATCCCAATTATAGACGGTAGAAATGTGACACTCTAATTATCAAATTGTTGCTTCTTTACACAATAGTTAAATTATGAAGATATAATATTAAATGTATAGTAATTGGAGTTTAATTTTGTAAATGATTACCATTAATTATGATAAAAACTTTATAAAAATATAAAAAATAATCCTCCAAAAAGACGAGATTAAAAATTGACAGAACCTGAAAATAAGGTATTTTACATGTCCAAGTTAACAAAATGATTTCGTTAATCTTCTCTCGTTGCATGTGCCTTCATTTCTCAAAACTCGCACATTAGTTGATTTTTTCTATTGTTCTGCATATAAATATACAAATATATATATTTGTCGATCATGTTAGAATTAAATATATCAGAAACAGAAACACATGGGCATGCATTGAATTTTGTAGATGTATATTTACATTTTTTTGAAAAAAGAGTGAAAAATTGATAATAATTCAAAATAAAAAAAGTTGATTTTTGAGATTCACACAAGTTCCAATTAATCTGTTTGGTTTGACAGAAAAGTAAACTGATCGTACAAATGTTATTTCTATTAATGTAAATTTATAAAATTTAAATCCATATAAATTTCAAGATCTTGTTTCGGAATATTCAATAGTGTTATTAGGAAAATAATTTAATTTTACTTTCTAATGTTTGGCCTTTACTAATTAACAAGAAATGAAATATTAATTTAACAAAATAGTCAAATATATTCTTCTTCAATGTAACGTTAAACTATTGAATTATCGTGAAATTATTTCAATAAATACAATAAAAATGCATACAAAATATAATAAAATAAACAAAAAATATTTTTTATAATATTTTTTGTGTTAATTTTTAAAAATATTTATTATTTAAAATTTTTTCTTCATAAAAATTTGCACATTCTATTTTATTAGCTATTATTCTTTATAGTAAAAATACTAACTTCTAATTTATCATCTCAACAAATTTAAATTTAGGGAAAAAATATTTAAAAACTAACAATAATTTTGTTAAAAAAAATTACAATAGGTCTATGAACTTATGATTTTCTAACAACAATATGACATCAATCAATCAAATGTAAACCAATACATAATTTAAAAAAAGCAAGAACTTAAATTAGAAAATTCAAGTAAAATAGATGCCAATTTAGTATTGTACAGCTGTGCATATGTAAAAATTTCGAAATATTAAAAGGGTAAAAAAGTATCTACTTTTCCTAGTTTTAGATTCCCAATGAAAATAATAACAATGTCATAAAAAAATTAGACATGAGGCCGTTTGGTTGAGGGTCAAGATTAAGGTCAAGGTCAAGACTAATGAATCATTTTTGTAAACTAATATCTTTTTATCAAAGTTAAGACTTCAATAATTTAAAACTCAAAAAATTATTTAATTTTTTATAATAATTTAATTTAATAATAATATAAAATAATAAATTAGACTAGGAAAATAATGAACCAAAATTAACCTTAATATTAAAAACTAGTGGTGACGAACCCTGACTCAACACAATTAACATGAAAATAAGTTGCGATTCACACCGAATCTCAAATAATCAGCTGTAAGGACACAGCAATTCCATCATTGAAATTGACACACCCTTGAGTCATGGCTAAGCCACGAACAACTCGAGCATGGGGTGCAACCACTCCTTATAGCAATTTGGGTTGTAAATGAGCCAAGCCCGTTCCAGTTTGAACTCCCGTCAGCTCAAATAGATTAAATTCCACTCGAATTTAAATTAAAAAAAAATTACTTTTAGTAATTATATTCAACTAATTTATTTTTTTTTCAAAAAAATAATATCTAAATAAAAATATGTCAACATCACAATTACATAATTAAATAGTATAATATGTTAAATATTATATAAAAATATATTTTATATATTAAAAAATAAGTAAGCTCCCAAATTAGAATAGAGTAAGTTAGATTCAACTTGAACTGAACTCATTTGCAAAATGAGTTAAATTAGAACTAAGCTCAAACTACGAGCAAAATTAATACCCCTAATAGTACATTAGTAACCGAATTCCAATTACTTGAAGATAGTTATTTTGATAGAAAAATCCTTAATTTTAATAATCTCTAAAATGGGAAAAATGAACCTCTAGCAAAATGATCGTCGATTAACACAATCGATAAAAAGAGGCTTTTTTAGCATCTATGGTATATTCGAGGTGCAATTACTTTAGAAAAGTTATTAGTAGATACATCCGCTAAAAATTAACGGGTAATTGCACCCAGTGAAAAAACAAATTTTAGTAGTTGCATGGACAATCAATCAATGGCTCAAGTGGAGAGACTATCAGCTGAGGTGGTCATATGGCAAAATTATCTTTTTCATCTACTGTTCCAAGCACCTATATACATCCTCCTCCTTTATATTCATTGGAGCATGACTTCTTCAAAGGAAACATCTATATTTTGCAACACCTGCCTCACTTGGGGTTTCATGGTTTTCATGCCAATCTTCGGTCGCCACCTAACATCCCCACAATTTTAGAGAAGGAGGTAGGTTTGCCCCCATCTCCTCCTCTTTCTCCTCATTATCTTCTTTTTCTTCTTTCAAATATATTAATGAATATGTTTAAAATAATGAGTTTTGATAAATACTTATCAACTAGCAAAAACTAAACGATTGGCTCCTGTAATGAATAGCATAGCTCATTGACAGTTGGATCGTATATAACAGGAGATGTGGCAACACTCTGAATTATATGAGGAAGTTCCAAAGTCGGAGATATTGCGATCCAATCAATCCGTCTCAAGTTGCACAATACCCATGTAAAAAGGATGCAATGAAATTATCCTTGGGACACCCCTCCAGTAAACAAATCATTTTCTTTAAAATAGGGGCTAGTTTAGGAAGGAGGAGAATTACCTTGTTCATCCCGATAGTGCCTCTTAATAACCCAGAGTTCTGATTGCGGTTGTTCACGAGTTAAGAATATATTATAGTTTTGGTAGATCATACTCCATTTCTTGTACTCCGAAAATATATTAAATCAATCATCACCTTACATTTTAAATGAGAAATCAAAATTTAATCTAACCCTAGGTTAGTGATGTAAATTTGGCTCAGCACAACACGACCTAATTTGAAATGTGCCTAATTTGACACGAAATCTACAATAATCATGTTGTATTAGAAAAACTCGTATATGTGGACCATATCGGATGTCTCTGTTGGTCTTTGTAGTTTTGATAATGAATAAAATTTGTATTTATATTTATTTGAGTTATATTTTAGCTAAAATAAATTAAAACTCTCAAGCGAATATTCGAAAACTTTAAAGAAAATAAAATGCGATGGTAGATCAACAAACTGACTTAAAGAGATCAAAGGATGACTTGAAACAGCATCAAGGTGTCTACAATAACTTGAAGATTCGAGAATGACATAGACATAGCCAAAATAACTTAAAAACTCGACATTGACTAGCTTTTGATTTTCATTTATTTTAATTGAGTGGAGAATTTATCTTGAGATTAATTTGATTAGCACACAATTCTCATTTTGAAATACTTTCATTAGCCTATTATTTTATCCAATGTTAATTAATAATGACTAGATAAAATTTAACTGTTGGGATGTTTGGATGTTCGAATCTTAAGGTCTGGACGATAAAATGTAGCAGATACAGTCAAGAATGATCTTCAAATAGCTAGTTTCTTACTCCAATGATTATATAAAAAATTGGGACATTTTTACTCCGTGAGGGAATGAGGTTTTCACATTTTTATAATAAGAATTCTCTCCCAAAGTCTTCTAAGCTCAACAAAAGCTCAAATAAGTACTAACCTTCAAGTCTTTAAATACTCTTGTACTTAAATGTTATAGATTCTTATTGTTTTAGGTTTTAAGAGAGTGATTAGAGTGTATATTCCTTGAATTGTGAGGAGTAATTGATTAGCTCTGATGGAGAGCAGCACTTGCGGTTTGCGAGTTTGTAAAGGCATGACTTCACCTAACGGAACGACAACTCTAATTATGAGTTTAAGTCTTCATAATTGAGGTAAGTGTCATAGAGTAGGTACGGTTAGTTATCAAATCATGTATATTGGTTTGCACTCTTTCTATATTTTTTTTTACTTTGTGCACTTGTTTTGATATTGATTGAAAATTATTTAATATTTGATTGTAGATTGATTATTTTCTTATACTTTAATTATTTTACTAATTCAAATTAAGTTTTGATAATCTATTTGGCTTGAAATACTTTTGAGTTTAATGTGCTCTTAATGAAAACTCTATTAATTAATCTATTCATTTCATTTTTGTGAGAATTTGTCATCATCAACAAGGGAGAAGTTATTGCGTTTTGTAGTTTTGATGATGAATAAACTTCATACTTGATGTCTATTTAAGTTATGTTTTAGCCAAAATGTATTAAAGCCCTTAAGGGAATGTTTGAAAGCTTAAAGAAAAATGAAGCATAATAATAGATCGATGAATGTGACTTAAAGAGATCAAATGATAGTTTGAAAGTGGCATAAAGGTATCTACAATAATTTGAAGATTTGAGGATGACACGGATATAACTAAAATAACTTAAGAACCTAACATGAACTAAGTTTAAATTTTATTTATTTTAGTTGAGTTGAGAATTTGTCTTGAAATTAATAGCTTAGAGCTTTTTGATTAGAATTCAAACTCATTTTGAAATACCTTCATTGGCCTACTATTTTAACCAAGATCAGTTATGAGTTGATGTCAAATGAAAATTGAAGTTGTAATGAATCAGTTAAGATTTTTTTGTAAATTTTGGATGTCCGAACTTTACAATTCGAATTCGAATGTCTGAATATAGCAGAAAATCTCTGGTGATTATTGATATCTTCGAACGCTCGAACCTAAGGTTCAGATGTTTGAAGTTCAAAAACTGTAACTTTCGATTTTTTTCATGTTTAGAGTTTGGATGTCTGGTACTAGTTCGGACGTCTGAACTGGGCTAGTTTGAGTACCCTAACTTGATGACCAACCATTTGAATCATGACATCTGCTCAATGACTAGTTACATTTTGAGCGTTGGAGCGAGACTAGTTACGAGATTTCATCCTCAATGATTAGTCTCGAGCCATAAGATATAAATATGCATAGTCGGGTTTCTCCAAATAAGTTTTAACAACTTCATACTCATTAGAGACAAGAGATTAAAACCCCTAGAGCCTATTAATTTGAGAATGCTCTAAAGTTTAATTTTAAAATAAATCTTCAATACTCTTATTTGCCTTTTAAAAGAACTTGCAATGAGCTTAAATTATACTATCTTTATCTATTTTCACTTGTAAATACTCTTAGGTTATTAGAAGTGCGAGTGTGTAAAGGCTTCGATGTGAAGTAAATTTTTTTGATATGAGCAAGATCATTTGTACGGGTGTAACTTCACTCAAGAAAACGATGAGTTTGACTTTATTTGAAGAAAATAACACTTCAATTTAGAGTTTGATGTAAAGGTTTAGTTTTGGCTCAAAAAGTAATATCAATAGTGAAGTGATGACTTTAAGAGCGAGGTAATGGTCATAGAGTAAGAGTAGATGATCTCTGAACTACGTAAATCACGGTACATTCATTCCTTATCTTACTTTATATTATTACCCTTATAATTGATCAAAATTTGTATGAAAATTTGACCTTCTTTGAAATTATATTATATTTTATTTTATTTTCTTTTAAAGGTTGTCAATTCCGACCAATTGTCTCCCTCGCGGTTCGCAAGTAACGTATAATTTACGGCATGGATGGAACGAGTATGACATAATTTGACTCATGGATGGAACGAGTATGACATGATTTGACTCATTAGTTTCTCCTATTTTGTTCCTTCTCCCTCTTGCAAGCGAGAATTGGGTAAAGGGTGATGACTTTCTTAATTTGAAGTCAAAATTAAAATTCATATAAATTTAAATTTTATAACCGTTAAATTCTTTTTATTTAAATATTACTTAACAAATTATAAAATATAAAAAAAATAATAAAAATATAACTAAAATATAAATATTTATTTATTTAAAATACATGTTATCAAGTTTAAAACATAATAGCCATAAATCAATTTAGATACGTTTTTTCTTAATTTCATTTAATTTTTTTTCTATTTTTGCATATTTTTGAAATTTCCTATCATGGGGTATGGGATGTGGAGTACGCGGCATGGGGTATGGGATATGATTTACCATAAATTTTTTAAAATTTTATAAATTTATATTTGAAAATAGAAAATGATGGTTAGTCATTAAAAACAAGAAAGTTAATCCTAACATACTCCCGAAAGTTCAGTATGTGTCACACTCGGAAAGTGATCAAATAAAAATGGCATTGTCGTAAAAAACAAGTGGAGACAACCTTGGCTTTTGCATAATTAATAAATTGGGATTTGACCGCTGTCGTTATTATGACGTATCATTATAAGGAATGTGAGTTTTACCAGCGCTCAGCAACCGACACTTTTGGAAGCCCCGGGAATTGCTGCTTATTAGAAAATATTGCCATTATAATAGTTTTACTCACTCCGAGGCATAAATCAAATATAGATATGATTTTTTTTTTATTTAAACCAAATCTAAATTTGTTTTTTCTCTTTTATTTTTTGACCTCCTCCGACCCAGTCGTCTCTCTCTCATTGGTCTTTTTCAGTATTGTCAACTTTCTCTGATACCATTAGCAGTGTGCATTCGGTTAAAACCAAACTGAATAAATTAAACCGAACCGAATATTATACAAACTGAATCCGAATCGAACCGAAATATTTCGATTCGGTTTGGTTTAAACCGAAAATCGAAAATTTAAACCGATTTTATTTTTTTAGTTTAAATTTAATTATATTTAAATTAAAATAAAAAATCAAAACTAAAACCAATATTATATATTTATATGTAATATGTAATTCGGTTCGGTTCGGTTTTTACGGGTTTTCAAAATTAAAAATCGAAATCGAACCGAATTTTAAATTTTTTATTTTTCAAAATCGAACCGAACCGAAAACCGAATAACCCGAACCGAATTGGTCATTCGGTTTCGGTTCAGTCGATTTATTCGATTTTAACCGAATAATGCACAACCCTAGATACCATTGCTTTTCGTCGAGTTTAAAAACTCTTTCCTTCTATCATACCACAAAGTGTATATCGATTTTCTTAAAATTTAAAATTTAAAATTTATAATATTGAAAAATATCAAATTTTGTTTGTTTGAAATCTTAAGTTTGATTTATGTCATGGTTTTTAAAATCTTAAATTAAGTTTGTAGGAGTTTTTGAGATCTTCTACAATTACTTGTGCCCCTCAGTTATTGATCGTTTCGCATATATACCCTTGCGAAAGCATAAAATCATGTGGGTTTCACTGTTCACTCACCTACTAGTTCTAGAAGCTTGCGATGGCGCAGGCTAGCACGCGGCCGGTGAGGCGCAACTCTGGCAAGAGTGCAAGAGTAGGTGCGCGGCCGATGAGGGCGCACTTGCGCCCGTGTCCACATGAGCACACGGGTGTAGGCGCCAAAGATCGGCGCAAGGGCGTAGGAGAGAGTGCGAGGCCGGCGACGATTGCGTGATTTCCCCGTGCGAGTTCACTGTGCGTTCTCCCTGTGTAAGTTTGCGGCGCGATCTACCCACGCGAGTTTGTTGCTCAATCTCCCTATGCGAGCTCGATGCACGATCTCCCCGCACACTCTCCCCATGTGAGCTCGCTGTGCTCGCTTTCCGCGTGTCTCCCAACCCTAAATCGAAACGAATTTTACCGATACGTTTTGGAACCGGTCGAAATCGAATCGTTTCGACCAAAACCGTTCGATTTCGACCTAGATTTAAAACCTTACTAAATAGCATGCACCCTGCCTTATCAAAAGTTGTGCAGAGGCTCCCAAAAATCATGATATTTATAAAAGGAGCTCTAGTTGTGGAGTACCCATATGTTTTGTTTATCTTGTCATATTCACATATACAAGAGATACTAGGACACATGATATACATTATTTTATAGATTTATATTTACAATTATTTTTTAAAAAATAATAAAAGATAAGTATTTGAAAATGAGAAAATAATCATAAAACAACCTCCGAAAATAGAAAAATATATATTACATTTGAAAGTGACGACATTTATATCTATCAATTCAAAAACCTTTTCGTATTAAATTTTGAGGTGGTGAGTTGACATCCTAAATATTCCTTTCCAAAAATATGTGATTTTCACTGACACGCAATCATACCAAACAGATCGATAATCAAAATATTGATTTCTTTTATATTTCGAAAAAATATGCTCTAATTAATACCTTGCAGAATCTCCGTTTAACTTGGAAGGAATTGGTACCACCGTGATCTCATCTTTAATTTGGAGCTCAAGTTCGCCGCAGAAGCCAATGATAAGGGTAATTTAGTAAATTGACTGCCGACGAGAATCCACGCCATCGTGATTCGTGCGCCCTGACGGGATTGCAGATTGGCGCGGCACGTGAAAAAGCTACGGGAGATAAAAAGGACATTGGCGGCGCAAACGGGTGGGGTCAGGTCAATCCGGGATCTTCAGGGAAAGAATCCAGTTTGGATTCGCGCGTGTGTCCCATCAGAGCTAGTTTCATTTTAAAAAAAAAAAAAAAAAACACGCGAAACAACTTTGCCCTACGCAAGGACAGACCGTGCAAGTGAAGCGTGCCCCGTCGAAGAATCTACCGCCACCCGTCAATAGCACGTGCAGTCTCCGAGGCGAGTGAAATTTACGACGAAAGCGAAACGGAATTTCGGCCTCACAGAAGGCAATTAATATTTTTAAAAAGAATCAAGCCGGGGGCGGACCCGGAGTCCTTCCAGTTCACGTCATTTTCCGTTGCCAAACTTAGTCTATACGCTTAAAAAATTATTTAATTAGCCAAATTTTAAAACGAAAATGACCAAAATGTCCTTTTCTAAGAGTATATATGCAAAACCTTCCCTGACAGAATATAAATAATAAAAATGGGACTCAGAGGTCCAACTTCGTAGGTGCGCCCGAACCACATAAGAGAGAAACCGCAGCCAGCGGGTACAGAGAACCACCGGCGCGTGCCGTGGTGCCGACCCGCACGTGCCAAGAACCTTACGGCCTGCAATCTTGCCGTTTACGTCACGTGGTCTTGTCTCCCTCGCTACCCTTTCCTTGGACCTTCTCTGGTACCGTTCATTCCTTGCATTTTTTAAAGCTATGTAAAATCACAGAAATGCACACAAATATTCTAGATTTTGCAAACACACCCTTCTTTTGCATATTATACATTGCTTTTAAATAGAAAACAAGAAAAAGTTGCAAGCAAGTGTGACTGTCATGCGATTTCATGATTCGATGAGGGCATATAAGAAAAAACCTCCCAAAATTGGGACACATCTGAGAAAACCAAACACATTCGCTAATAATTCATAATTGCTGAAATGGCCAAGAAAGACAACAGAAAGCAAAGAAGACTTGGATTCATATGAAGAAAAGTCACGAGCAAGGGGCACCTAATTTTGGTTTCTTGCCTCGTTTCTCCATTTCTATCTCTCTGTCTTTCTCAACAAAGAAAGATCAATTGGATTTCATTATTTCCTCTTATTTTTCTGGCTCAAAGTCACTGAATTGAAGACTCCTTTTAATTGTCTCCCCCGAAATGAAAGCTTTTCCACATGGCTGAACAGTTACCTTAGGCATCAGAGGTAGCTGTGTTTCCATTCATGGTGTAGGAGCTCACAAATCTGTAGCTGTGGGGATTATTTGGGATTTGGTTCTAAAACCTTTCTAGAAGACAGATTCCCACATGAAGATGGCGGTGCCTGACAGAGTTTGGTGATTCTAGAGCATGGAGTTATGGACTTCAACAATTTCCTTCCGCCACCAGCGACACCGGCGAAGCCTGTGCCCTTGAGAAGGCCGTTGATCTCCTCCAGCCATGGGCTGCAGAGTACCTGGAGCGACCCTGCCAAAGTTCTTGGCGGCATTGGGGTCTCCAATTCAATGGGCTTTCTCAGCCATATGCAGGATGTTATGTCTGGTATGCAGAGCAGAGAGGCAAGCACATTGCCTTGCGAGAGTCTGGTAGGAGGCTGGAGAAACACCAGTCAAGGTTGGATGCAGCTGCCGAATGGGAACATTGTGCCTCTTGGAAATGTCACTGATGTGACCGTGCCATCCATGCATGTCAGGTTCGCTGGTACTCCAAATCCACTGTTTTTGAACGGGAGGTTCTTGCTGAGCTCTAAGCATTACCATGGTAGCAGCTGTGAGTAATTTATCAGCCTTCTCTTTTTCTCATCTTGTTGAAATACTGATTCAAAAAATCATTCATGAAATCTAGGAGTATAAGTTTGTGTCCAAGTTATAACATGTTAATTTCTTATGCTCTTTACCTGCTTGAGTCTTGCAGATGGATTTCCTGTTCCACCTCATCCTGATCTCAATTTCTGGCTGGAGAGAACTGCATGCACGGTTTCGAGTGAAACCATGCATTTTCCACAGATTCCTGCAACTCCCGAAAAGAGGAAGACAGTACCAGACTGTGCTCCTCCCGAAATCATTGATTTGACAGAAGAAACAGATACCGAGAGCCCTGAAGAAGTTGAGGTCACAAGGCCAATGGTTGTTTCATCTAGAAGAGATCCTTTGACAGCGCCAGAAGACAATGCCGGCGTTCTACCATCTAAGGGGCCATCTTGTAAGGAATTAGAAGGGGAAAAACAAGACAAGGAAGAGGATCAAGGAATAGACTTGAACAAGACACCAAGACAGAAGCCCAAAAGGAAGAAGCACAGGCCAAAGGTTATCCGAGAGGGCAAACCAGCGAGAGCACAGAAAACAGCAACACAGAAGTCTACACCTGGTCCAACAAGTATTGAAGAAAACCCAACCACAAAGAGAAAATCTGCACAAATGAAGCATGTCTCAGATCCTTCCGAAACTCCTGCTACGACTATCAGAGACAGGAGGAAGTATGTGAGGAAGAAGGTCCCCCTTGCTTCAGACACTCCCAGGGAGACAGTTAGGGGGAAGAGAAAATATGTACGGAAGAAGAAAGCTGCAAACCCATCAGAACCCCACTCAGAGGCTGGAGAAA
Organism: Trichopus zeylanicus subsp. travancoricus; assembly: GCA_005019695.1. Taxonomy (NCBI): domain Eukaryota; kingdom Viridiplantae; phylum Streptophyta; class Magnoliopsida; order Dioscoreales; family Dioscoreaceae; genus Trichopus; species Trichopus zeylanicus. The sequence goes on from RXID01016082.1 coordinate 110,242, forward strand.
ATGTTGATGTTGGCAGTAAAGATGGGATAAATTTGATCAGGCGGCGTTTGAACTTTGATTCAGAAGATCCAGCAAGAGATGGATGCCAGAGATCACCATTGATGATTCCATGTAGTGCAGAATCTCAAGCTAGAGGAGCAGGCATGGAGAACTTTACTGGCTCTAATATGAAGTCAATTCCACACCTTGACGAGGGACTGCAAAGGATGGTCAATTCACATACAAAAGTTCCATCTGATCCCAACCATTCAACAATAGAGGTGCAAACAGAGTATGTGATTGTAGAAAACTCAGCACCTTATTCTCAGCTTCATAGAAGAGAACAGCGAGACATAAATCATGTTCAGGGTGAGAATAGAGTCCCAGAAATTCCAGCACTGCTTCCTCAGCCTTCTGGAAGAGAAATGATATTGGAGACTCTGAATGTGCCCAAGAATAAAAACATCAAGGTTCCACATAGCCTCAACAGTTCTTTCTCAGACTCGCTATTGAGAGCAAAGAACAATCATAGTCATGTTCAAAGTGCTCTAGAGTCAACACACATGAATTTCACGAGAGCATATAACATAAACCAAATCAGAAAATTCCACGAGACAGGCAGGCATGATCCAGGAATCACAGATGCTAACAAAAGAAGGCGAGTTGAGGAGCAGAATGAATTGCCATCCAAAGATTCTTCAGCATCATGCGCTCCATTGAGAAGTTGGAATCTTCATAATAGAATTCAGACCAACTCCAACTTGTCTACCTCTGCAGATGCACGACGCTTACTGACCCTAGAGAAAATGCTTGCTTCAGCGAATATCTTAGCTGCTGGCCCAACAGAAGAAAGGACAAACAAGGAACTGAATTGCAGGCCAGAAGCACAAGTGGAAAATAAAGCTACAGACAGCCATGTTAAAATGAAGATGAGGTTCAGGAAGAAGGTTCATGCCACCAACACTACCAAGGGTACAAATGGCCAAGAACATCAGCCTGAGCCACAATTTCATAGTTTTATTGGTCAAGAATCTTCTGTGACAACACAAGTAGGAGCAGAAAGAAACCAAGGAAACTGTCCACATCCTTCCCGTATCAATTCCACCCAGGACTATCACAGCAACAGCAATTTTCAAGGACCAGTTGGTTCCTCAATCACATCTCAGGCAGCTCTGTCATCTACAGATGCCATCGATAATATTATTCAGAAGATGAAATACCTAAGCATAGACGGGCTCCATGAGGATGTTACAGCTGAAGCACAAAATGCTCTTGTCCCTTATGCTGTAGGAGGCACATTGGTTTCATTCGAGGGCGCTTTCGATCCCACAAAGAAACGACGCCCACGACCGAAAGTTGATCTAGATCAAGAGACAAGCAGGGTGTGGAGACTCTTAATGCTCAAGGATACAATTGATGAGGATGATGAGATGGATAAAGCTAAAGAGAAATGGTGGAAGGAAGAGAGACGTGTCTTTCGTGGCCGTGTAGATTCATTCATCGCCCGCATGCATCTAGTCCAAGGTACAGTATTCAATTCTCTTCTTTTCATATGCAGAGCAACAGAATGAATCTACACGAGCACAAAAGACACCAATTCTTTCCACCATTTCTCTTTAGCTTGATCCATCTCATCATCTCATCAATTGTATCCTTAAGCATCAAAAGCCTCCATACCCAGCTTGTCTCTGCATCTAGATCAACCTTTCATCATGGGCGCTATTTCTTTGTGGGATCAAACGAGCATCGAAAAGTTAGGATGGTGAGATTAATAGGGATATACAAGAGGAACAACGAAAGGCATGTTTGCCATGGTCTACTGCATAGCAATCAAGTCTCTTCTTTTCCTAAAGTCTAGGACACCCCGACTGACCTTTGATCCACCAGCATAAATATGCCTTCTGAACTGAATGTGAATTCCAAATGGAAAATTAAAGTTGTCTCATCTAAAGAGGCCATCATCAACACTGAAAAATCCAAATCCCACCCCCCGAACGCCGCCCCCCCCCCCCCCCCCCCCCCCCCCCCCCCCCCCTCCCTTCTTAGTGTTGAGCAAACGCAGTTCCATAAACCATCAGCATTGTAGGATGATCTTTTCCAAGAGTGATCACAGGCAGTATTTTGAGGAAATAGAGCACAAAAACCAGCAACAAATCTGATACTCGCCCAAATAAAGCAATAATCACCTTGACTTCCTTCCCTACTTTAATGGATGCATCTAAACAACAGGACGGAAAGAATGGTTAGTGTGCTTTAAGCTTAACATTACTTGTAAATTTGTAGTGTGTAAAGTATTGCAGATTTCAAATTTTGCAAACATTTAACAATTTCAAATTTTTTTTAGTTTATCCTACCAGAGAGCTTTATGTGCAATTGCAAATTGAAGATGCTCATTATAGTTGATTATTTTGGTAAACAGAAAAAGGCTGACATGCAAAAAATATTCAAAATAAAATTGGATTGATCTTCCTGTTTCAAAATTCGATTTTGGCACTAAGTTTTCATGATTAAAGTACAGTTGAAAAATGCAATGGAAAAATAACCTTATAAATGGGCATGACATATCTAGCAAATGGATCAGATGTAAGAATGATTCCTCCTGATAAATTTAGAACCTGCTCGTAGGATGTAGATTGCCCTGCTTTACGCATTAATTCATAGATCCACACAAGTAATATGCACATTGCCATACTGTGCAGTGTCTATTTGGGCCAGCAACTTTCGAGAGATCCTGCTTCAAAAAATTTCTCCATTTCTGCACTGCAATGAAGTTCATTGATAAAACTACATTCTATAATCATAATCACATCCTTTGCAGGGGATAGACGTTTTTCTCCATGGAAAGGATCAGTTGTGGACTCGGTTGTTGGCGTCTTTCTTACTCAAAATGTTTCCGACCATCTCTCGAGGTAAGACCAGGTTTCTCAACAGAGAATGTAGATGCCCAAGTTTGTTAAGCTTCCATTGGCATGGACTTATAATTTATTGATCCATTAACAAATCACAATTTCTTCTGTTACTTCTGACAGCTCTGCATTCATGGCTCTTGCTGCAAAATTCCCATCTGGATACAGTAGTCAACCAAATCCAGAGAGGACAAACAAGTCTTACAAAGAAGGGCCTATCTCATCCTTCATTGAGACAAACAACTTGCAAGTTAAACCACCAGGAATAGAGTTGTTTGATTGCAATTCTGTCGTCATCCAAGAAGTTTTTGAAGAAAAACAAACTGATAGTCAGAGCTCTCATTTGGCCCAGCAGCCAAGTAGAGATGGCCTACTAGGCTCAAAAGATGAAGGCATGTATTTCAATGAGATAGCAGGACATCTATCACCAGATAGCAAGACAGACACCATATTCACAACATCATCAAGCATAAACATGTCAGAAGGTGAAGATAAAGGTTCACTGGAACAGAAGTCTATCATTTCATCACAGGACTCATCAGAATATCTGGTACAGCTAGCAGACCAAGGTGAAACAGGCCCAGGGTCCAACAATGAGTCAGAAGATTTAGTAAATGGAAATATGTGCAACAGCCTTGATAGCTATACATCATTCACAGAGCTTTTGAAGATGGCCGAAGTTACCCAATTTCAGAATTTCCACAGCCATGGTAGTGGAGGAATTTCATCATCAGAATGTTGTTGTGTGATCAATGAGTTCACATCTACAGAAGCTGAAAGAGAAAGCTTGATCCAAGATTTAAAAGATAAACCAAATGGTGCATGCTTCTCTGCAGCAATGCCTGGCAATTCTGATTATTTCGGACATGATTTCATCAGTATAGCATCCAATCCCTGTACATCATATCATCATAGAAGTTCCTCAAATTTCATGCTAGTGGAGGCAACTGTTAGTGAAGCAGAAGAAAGAACTCATTTTCCTTTTACTGCACCAGTGATCCCCACGAGGAGTATTGAAACTGAGAATGAAGCTATGCCTTCATCAGGAACCCAAAATGGGCCAACTGTTCAAAAAGAGTCATTAACTTCAAAAGCAGTCTCCCTTGCCGATAAATATGCATTTGCAGAAAAGAGAATTCTCCACCCAGTAGATAGCTCAGATATAGAAATTTGCTTTAACCAGATCTCACACAACAAACAGCTCTTAAGGGAGAGGGGAGGGGGAGCATCAGCCAAACGCAACTCACAGAACAAGTCACAGCTGCATGTCAGGCAAACTGCAAAAGATAAACAAAAAGGTGGAGAAGTTTGCAACCTGGAGCAGAAGTCTCAACTTGAAGCTGACATTTCAGCTCAAATCGAAGTTCCAACAATGTGTCCATCCTCTCTTGGTTCACACAATAATCCAAAACAGGTGCAACAGTTTGCTGAGGCAACCGAACCAAACCCAAAAGCTGCTGTTTCCAGTTCAAATAAGACACCAATAAGAACAGCCACAAATGGACCCAAAGCAACAAAGGTTAAGCCTGAGACAGAAAAACAGAAAAACTTTGATTGGGACAGCCTGCGTAAACAGGCATGTCCCACTGGTGACCCAAAAGAGAGAAGCAGTAATCAAATGGACTCTCTGGACTGGGAAGCAGTAAGGCAAGCTGATGTGAATGAAATATCCAAAACCATTAGAGAACGAGGAATGAACAACATGCTTGCAGAGCGGATCAAGGTACACCCTGAAATTAAAATAGAATTATAAGATAAATGAGCACCAAATATGAATCATTCGAATTAATAGTTGTATTGTGCTGCTATGCATAGATATCGAAGAGTTCAAAAGTGGTAACATTGTTCTCTTTTGTGCACATATGTGCAGGATTTCCTCAATCGACTGGTTAGAGATCATGGAAGTATTGACCTTGAATGGTTGAGGGACATCCCCCCAGATAAAACAAAGTAAGGCAAAATGCTTTGAGTTACTTGTTTTCACAGAAAAACCCAAAGAATTCAGATGCACCAATTTCCTAGGTTTACTTCTAAGAAAGTTCAAGTTAACCTAGTCAGTTGCACAACTTCATAACAAGATTTAAAGTGGCGTGTTGGAGGCTCGGAGCTGACCTGCATCCAATGGAAACAAGGATACAAATATATTAGGTTTGACACACTAGATCCCTTAAGATGGATGGTTTTTGTCAGACTGTTAACTTCAGCATATTGTTTATCATAAGATCAAACGACTCTTGACAAGTTCCCTACAGAGTCCTGGATTTTTCCTAATGGACGGTCAAAGAATGGTGTGTGGCAGTCACAACAAATCTGATGAAGTTTTATTATGTTGCAGACTGATGGTGCACAGAGAAAAGACTGAAACAGAATCAGAAAACCTTTAGCAAATACAAAAATTTAAGCATATTTGTCAAGATTTTGCTTGTAATAATTAAAGATATATATTTTACACTAGCATGTCTTTAAAACTGACAACTAGAAAAGTGATCCTACCTCAATGCCTTGTTTTTTAGGGACTACCTTCTAAGCATAAGGGGATTGGGGCTAAAAAGTGTTGAGTGTGTTCGCCTGTTGACACTTCATCATCTAGCATTCCCAGTAAGTAACTTGATCTTGAGGCTTTAATTTATGAAGTAGGACACCAGATAACCATAATATCTTGTTTCAATAATTTCTGCTCAGGTTGATACAAATGTTGGTCGCATATCCGTAAGACTGGGATGGGTACCACTTCAACCTCTGCCGGAGTCACTTCAATTGCACCTTTTAGAAATGTAAGTATTTCACTTTGCTGGCTTCATGGGTCAATATATACCAATAGAACATAAATACTTTTGAGATATCGCCAGAATGCACATTGATTGTAACCTTTTCTCTCTTTTGAAAGGTACCCTATCTTAGAGACGATTCAGAAATACCTCTGGCCAAGGCTGTGTACACTTGATCAACAGACATTGTAAATTCTAGAAACCTGTCAAAGAAACCATTTATGTTAAGAATATTTCTGAAATGACATGAAAGAGCAGAGAAATTGTTTGATGTTTTTTCAATTTATCAAATGAAAAATATTGTAATATGATTCTGTTTTAACTTTGGATTTTGGGCTTTGATATACAGATATGAATTACACTATCAACTGATTACATTCGGAAAGGTAATTATAATTAGCTGTAATTATTATCCTATATTTTCATTTAAATGCGTGATAACAAATTTGCAGAAGAGAAGGTAAACCCATCATATTCTCTGCAGGTCTTTTGTACAAAAGCTAAGCCAAACTGCAATGCATGTCCAATGAGAGGCGAGTGCAAACATTTTGCAAGCGCTTTTGCTAGGTATGTTGCTCAAATTATGAAAATTGCTCATGTATAACAGAATAATGGATTTATAACAGCATCTATAACAAGGTTATATCACAGAATTCATTCAGAAGTTGATTAAAGAAAATTATTTCTTTTCAGTAATGTATGCATAATATAACTGCATTTGCCATCTAGCATGCAGGAGCACTGGAATGTCATGTACTTCAAAGGGTAAGCATGAAAAACAACAACATGCTGTAAGACTTGTTAGTTAGCTAAATTGTACAATGGAAAGGCTCAATGGTTTTTCAGTTCTCCTTGGTTCCTTTTCTATCAAATTAATTTGCAACTACAAAGATAATGAGAACTTCTCTACAAATCTATTGTTGAGAGTCACATTGAATGTACCAATTTCTAGAAATGCAGTATGAGCAAACTAATTGCTATTGGAAGACTATGCATATGAGTAGAAAAGTTAAAAAGGGTCACTAATATGGTCACCTTGAATGCAGTGCAAGACGTGCACTTCCTGGCCCAGATGAGAAAAAATTAGCAACCTCAACAGCTCCTATCGCTCCAAAAAATAAGCATAGTTCATCTGTCAGCTCTATACCATTCCTGCAACTTGAGAGGCATCATAGCCCTCAGGCGCAAAATGTCTTGAACAACTGTGAACCTATCATTGAAGAGCCAGCAACACCAGAACCTGAGGTCAGACAAACCTCAGAAACTGCAATTGAAGATGACTTGGATGACGATCCTAATGAGATACCCACAATCAAACTTAACTTGGAAGAGTTCACACAAAATTTGCATAACTATATGCAAAAAAACAATTTGGAACTTCAAGAAGGTGATATATCAAAGGCTTTAGTTGTATTAGCTCCAGAAGCGGCATCCATCCCCATGCCCAAGCTAAAGAATGTGGGCCGACTACGAACAGAACATCAAGTGTGAGCATTTATTGCTTCTCCATCCCCCAAGGAATGAGATGGGAAAGTATTAGAAATGTTGATTAGTTCTATATTATGTTGTTTCATCAAAGATAGTTGACTTTATTTCGCTGGTGGCAGATATGAACTTCCAGATTCACACCCTCTGTTGGAAGGGGTGAGTTAATCTCTTCATCAGATGTTTTCTTTAGACCTTAAAGATTGAAAATCGTTTAATGATAACCCCCCTACTGTATAAATTGCAGCGGGACAGAAGACAACCAGATGATCCATGTTCCTATCTTCTTGCCATATGGACACCAGGTAAAATTCTTACATGAGCAAGAGTTAAATAAAAAGATGCAATCTTAATGATTGGCAAACTAACTCTCTAAGAAAATATGCAACAATAGGTGAAACTGCAGAATCAACAGAACCTCCAGAAATAAGCTGCAACTCTCAGGAAACGGGTATACTTTGTGACAAGATAACATGCTTTGCTTGCAATAGCATAAGGGAAACACAGACACAAACAATCAGGGGTACACTTTTGGTAATGTAACTTCTCAAGAATAGCTCCTATACTTTTAGATGACCAGATATAAACATTAAGCAAAATGTGCTAACAACTAATAGTCACAATCATGATTCATAACTAAAATGATGTTAGATTGTGAGAGCGAGTCAACATAGTGATATTTACTACTGGTTATTCATCAAAAGTTACCCCTGAACAGATACCATGTCGAACAGCTATGCGAGGAAGTTTTCCACTCAATGGGACATATTTTCAAGTAAATGAGGTATGTTGTCTGTTTCTTAATGATAGAACTCAAATAACCCGAGGTTCTTAATATAGAAAAATAAGTAATTGTGGCAAAGCAATCCGAATGAGTAGTAAGTTTTATCCTTATGCTACAACAGTCCCTGAGAGACAAATATTCACATGCAGGTATTTGCAGACCATGAATCCAGTCATAACCCTGTCAATGTGCCAAGGAAATGGATATGGAATCTACCAAGGCGAACTGTTTATTTTGGAACCTCCGTACCAACAATATTTAGAGGTACCCTAATAACGACGAACAGTTAGTCACTTTCATGCCAAAAAAATGTACTTGAACATATCTAACACCAGTGGCTACGGTTGCCAGGTCTATCAACAGAACAGATACAGCATTGCTTTTGGAGAGGTATGTGATAACAATATCCATTCCCTTTGATGCAATTTTTCTAAAATTTTTAAATGAAATAAGAAGCAAGGAATATATGCAAATGACTGATGAAAAGTAGCAGAACCTGAATTTCAAGTACACAAAGACACACCAAAAGCTTCACTTAGAAATTTACTAGCCTCATTTTCAAAGGTCTAGTACACGAAACAGATAAGCTCATTAAACACAGGTCTCAGAAAAAGTTTATGAACTAAGAAAGCCACAATTTATAATATTTCAATTATTTGAAGAAGCATATTAGCACAGAATTCATGATATACCCTAGACCATGAGTTCATTGTGAAATGGATTCAATATGCTCATCTTGTAAAGGCAAAACAGGACTTTAAATTGTTGAGCCTTTTCTTAAGATTATACCAGCACTAACTGTATATGCTACTAATGTAATTTTTGAATAATCAAGAAAAATCATGACAACAAAGAGTTGAACAGGATAGATCAAGTTTGCCATAGCCTAAATGTAGTGTTTCTCAGAAAAAGAGAACAGTAGAAACAGCAAAATCAACACACTTGCAATCACAGATTCACAGTAAGCAAACAAGAGTTGGATTGGGACTCTAGCATAACAGAGAGTTTCAATGTGGCAGTTTATATGAAAACACAGTAATCCTCTAAACTAAATTTCAAGTTTGCTGTTTCTTGTTTAAGTAAGCTGAACTTTTCTCTCTCAGTAGAGTCAGATAAGCATCATATTTAAAAGTATGCAGAATTGCAGAAGAGTGAATTTTTGACACCACAAACATGTACAATAGAAGCAATATTTATAGGTAACAGAATAGTTTTGTAATTCATTACTTCTGCAGGATTTGTTTGCTTGAGAGGATTTGACCGGGCAACACGAGCACCAAGACCACTTAATCTAAGGTTGCACTCTCCAGCAAGTAAAACACCAAGGAACAAGAACACATCAATGAATAAAGAGGAGTAGACTCTTCCAGTAACTGCCAGAGAGACTTAACAATGATCCACTTACTAAATCAAGGATCATAGACCAACATGATTCTGTACACTAATGGCTCCTCTGACATGAGTGGAACTTTCCAATCATAACTAAATCTAGTTGGTAGGGAGAGCTGATGTTCAATTTTGACAATCTCATTACATTCAATGCTCAATAATGAACCATTCTTTTGGAAAATAAGGTCTAGCATATGATAGTGAAGAAATTATTTGTTGTCACCATCTCTTGCATTACTTCAAAAACAGAGCCTAAAGAGCATCTAGTTCTACTGTACAAAAAAAAGAAGGGCTGTTAATTTAGCTACTGATCATCCAACAGAAATTTTTTTTCTGAAATATGACTTATTTTGATTTCAACTATCAAGTTGAAACTTAAGGTTGAAAATAAGTTTCTTTGTCATTGAAGATGAAGCTGTTTACACAATGCCACCCACCAGCAATTGTGCTCAAGTCGCATAGTATTTCTTTTTCAAGATAGAAGATGGTCATTTCATGACTATCTACCTATTCCCCAGAAATTTTAGTTACTAGAAGGTGTAAGAAGTGCTTAAAAGGGTACAGGCACTCAAAAGGGTCTGCTGTTTGCTGGAAAGCAACTAGGCTTAACAAAGAGTGCTAACATACCAAAGTGAGCTGCCCCAGAATTTAGTTCACTATGTGCTAAGAACTTATGAAAAGAAGAGGCACAATTGACATTAAAAGGCTTGAAATTTTCAACTGCCAAATTGGCATATCTGTGAAGAAAAAGAAGCGATGAAAATTAGATAATCAAGACTTCAAACTAACCAGTATTCTCAAATTGAAAAACTTGCATTTAGGATGACAACACAAGAATGAAAGTATTACACAAAACAGGATGCTCAAGTTGCAGATTGCTTGCTTCAAAGTTTTGCTGAAAAGAATTTTTGCATAGTAAGAAGATTGAATCAGAAATTAGCCAAAGACAGCATTTCCTATTAAAAATTTTCCAAGTGCATTTTCTGTTAACAATTTCAGTATGTGGCTCACTCTATGTGATGATAATACTTCAACAAAAGCAATGTTTTCTGAAGACCTTACAAATCTAATCTGCTATAATTCATACTGCTCACAGAAATTTTTGCACATAGCCTGCATAGCAAATTACACCAACTGAACTAAATGAGTTAAATGAATTTTTCTACAACCATGTAAACATACAATGTTGTGCCAAATACCCAACCATTTTGAGAGATAACATTGCAATAACAAAATAAAACTTGCTGTTAACTTTGATACTAATAAGAAGTTCATCATCATCATCATTATCATCTCTCTCTCTGAGGATTCTTTTTCATAGGAAAAGTTTCCTATTCAGGTGTTTCTTGGGGGCTTTGCTTTCCTTGGGAATCATGTGATTCCATAGGATTGTCGAGTTCGACCATCTTCCATAGGTATCTCTTCTCTATTTTACCATGCATTGTGAATTGCATGCCATCTTCACGTACCATTAATGAACCCCATTCACCATAATTACTACCAGCCATAGGAAACCCCATAGGAGTTTGAATGCACGTAACCCCAAATACTGTGAAGAAAATTTTCCATTGTATCTTTTCCAAAGTATCACAAAGTTTTCTTTGGTATCTTCATCCTTTTTATTCCTGGAAGCATCATTCACCTTATATACTCCCCTAAAATGTATTGGTATCATCCAAGGTAGCGCCACTAAGAGAATTAAGTATCTTAGTGTCCAAGCATCCCAAATTATCAGATATGATAATTTGTAAAAAATTAGACACGTGAATACAACTAATAATATGTCATATGCATATAAAGTATAACAATAATATAAATATATGTACCTATACATATCCAGGTAACATTGTGACTAGGCAACCTTAGACTATAACCCCTTCAATTGTATAGGCAGAATATCTAGGTGTCTAGGGAATTAAATATACGATAATTTCTTAGTTTTACACATGAACTTACAGGCTGTGATTTTATAGAAAAAGATTTATCAGTCTACGAAAATAATCAGTACTTCTAGGAACCAAGATGAAAAGCCTAGTACTGGTGTAGGCAAACACCTTTGACTATGTTGCCATAACCATAAATACAGGCAATCATTGGGAAAATTCGGTTCTTCCATAAGAATTCAATCCTAAACAATTGAATTTTGGTTTCATAAATAGAAAGCAGACAGACTGAATTATATGCATAAACCATATCAACCAAACTGAATTGGCTAATGCATCTGTATTGCTAGCATTAGAGGTGCATATAATAAGTAAACCTATTTGATCAGCTTGGAATATTTCTGTCAGTATATTCAGTTTTGACTGAATAGTTCTCACTTTTAACCATAAAACCCATCAAAAGCCAGGGATTTTGCTTAGCTATGGCTTAGGGCAGCAGATCTATTTTATGGAAATTAAGAATAGCATCATCTTGGCGGATAAGGAATCATCCACTTCTCTGGCAAACAATATCCAACATTTGCATCTAGCATACATCATGTGGTTACAGTTAAGCAATTGGCAGTTGATCTTTACATCAATTTTTGTCAATAGGTTATAGAGAGCAATCTCCCAAATATGCGTCACATCTTCCCCTTTAGGCATCTTGCTATGCTGATCCCCCCTTAAATACTCATCTATTATGTATCCTTGAGTTAAAATTGAAGCTTATATCCAACTAAATGGGTTCACTGTAGGACTTATCTAGCATTGCTTTCAATAGGGACATCAATTCTTCATATAGATATAGGCCCCTAAAGCACATCTGGAAGATTTTGGTAAAGTTACAAGAAAAGAAGGGATTCCCAATTGCTACAGAACTAAGGCAATGGTTAATGGGTTATGAGACATTGTTTTGACTTTTGAATCTGCCTTTTGTGCAACTACAATTTCCAAGTTTCCAAAGTCTAAGAGGAAGACTACACATAGATGAACATAATAAGACACATATAAGCAAAAGGCAAGCTGTTACTTTTATTTCTCCATGAATTAAAAACTACAATCTGATCAAACTAACAAAATTCAATGCACAAAAGATGGCTCTCCAGTAGAACCTTAGGCGGCATTTAATTGGAATGATTTAGGATAATCCGACTAGGAGATAATGAATCATTTTTATAGATTAATATTTTTTTATTAAAATTGATCCTACAATAATTTGAAGTCCGAAAAACTAATCATTTTTTTTTAATAATTTAATTTAATAGCAAATTAAAATAATTAAAATTAATTTTTTTAGCAAAAAAACTAATTTGTTAGTCGGGCTATCCCTAGTCCTAGTCCGTTACTAAAGGGGTCCTTAGACAATTTGATACCCTCTTATAGAAATGAGACTGTATATTAAGACTGAGAAACAAAAATGAAAAAAACATATATCAACAAGCCTCAAATGTCTGAAAATTATTTCTACTTATTCATAGTCAATCTACTTAAGCAATTATAAATGATAGCTTGCTAAGACTGCTATTGGATCCAAACTATATTTATGTGAGGTTTTTTTTTATGTTTCATTCATTTATTTGAATTTAGACCAAGAAGCTCTTGCTTGACAATCTCAATATTTGTCTCGGCATATATTCTTTCCCATTTCTAGATATTCTTACTAACCAATTGTATGCCGGGATTTTCAAAACTGCAGGTACAACCAAGGAAATTTGGACCAAACCAAACTTTTTTTGGTTATCAAAATAAAAACCGAATTGACTGATCCTTGGTCTATGAACCAAACCAAACTTAATAGTTCAGTACAGTTCAGTTTTGAACCAAAATATCCGATTTTGCAAAATAACCGACTTAATTACAATTAATTGTTGTGTGAACGACATAGTCAAACATAGAAACTAGGAGAAATTAGGGTCGGAGGAAGATGAAAGAAAGTGCAGAAATAGAAGCTCGTTGTGGAATTCGTCTGGAGGCATCAACTGAATTAGGATTATGGATTTGGAAAGATGAGGGATCATTGTGGGGTGAGAGAGTCGGGATTGCAAAATTGGGCCATTGGAGGATTCAGGGGAGGGGCCACGATTGGATCAGGTCTGATGGGCCAATTAAGGCCATACTATATTCATAGTTCGATTTGTTTGGGTCTCTTAAACCCAAAACAAAATCAACAAACCGAACTTTCTCTATTTAAACTGAGCCAAACCAATTTAACCAATCAACCAAACCAAATTCGTCATTTTCGTTCAGTTTGATTGGTCAATTCACTTTGAACTGTTGAATGCACAACCCTAATTGTATGCCATGGTAGGATAAATATGAAGCCACTACTAAATATCCAAACAGCCCAGTTGACATCCCTAAGTTAGAAAACATCAAGAAACTACACAGAATAGCTTACAATGGTGCCATGAGCTCTTGATAAAAGAAATAATTGTAGAAAGCTAGTATGAGAAACATTGGAGAGACTAGAAATTGCTAAGCATTGGTATTTGGACAAGGAAATTAGAAAAGAGCAATGCATGTGCAATAAGAATCTCTCCAGGAACTCTGAATTCAACAACAATTACTTTAGGAAAGAGAACTGGAGGTGCATTAGCAGATTCCATAAAAGGAACTTTAAATTCAGTAACAATTAGTTTACTAGACTTAGAGAGCTTCACTATGAGCATTGAGTTGAAGTCAGGCATCCACACCCTCAGTCATACAGAGTTGTACGAGTCAAATGTCTAGCAATCAGTAGCTCAATCAATTACAGAAACACCAAATCCCTCAGCTAGTGCCAAGGTATCTACTTGGGAACCTAATTGAATGCATAACTCTGAGTATAAGCTTTGTGATATTTTAAGGGCAAAAACCTATAAGATCCACCAGGGTGATACAAAAGGTTGACACCTACCACCATCTACACACTTTAAATACCTTGCATAGGAAAGCATATTAAAAGAATAGCCATGGAAGAAACAATTTGTTTATTCTCTGGAATAATTTGGTTGGATATAGAAATATTACCCTATCCTATAAGACAAAGGGAGCTCCCAACCAAAGAGGCAATCCTATAGAAAAATCTGCACTACCTAATCAAAGGAAAACATATGTAAAAAGAAATGGGCTACAAGTGTGATAAACAATAATCCTAGATTGCGTATCAAAACAAAGTGGCCAAAAACATACAACATATTGCATAATTATTTTTAGATGTCTTGGCCATGCAAGTATTTTGAAGAGTTTGGATTGGGTGGCAAACATCACAAAAAGATAGTGTGATATTCATCTCTATAATTGGAAATTGATGTGTGGTCTGTGTGGGCATTTTGAGGCCCACATATAAGTTTAAAATCATATGCTCCTCACTTGATTTATAAATTTGAACCTGGCCTTTTTGAAGTAGGCTAATATGATTAGAGGTGAAAACATAAAATTTAAAATAGTTCAAAATAATAGAAAGTTAAGAGTGTAAGATCTAAGTAATTTAAAATAATGGGTTAACTGCATATAACTCCTTATGAACTATTGAAATTGCCTAAAACTCCATGACTTCCTCATAATTGCGTTGACTTCTCTATTATGTCAAAAACTCCATAATGTTTGGTAGCATCTAAAATCTTAATTAAACAAGGATTAAAGATTAATCCGAACTATAAATGACTAATATAATCTTCTTCTCCCCAATGGCCCAACCTTAACCAGACTGGCATCTCATCACCCTTGCCGCGCTGGCCATTGTCCCCCATTCACCTCCACTTCGTCGGCACCCTTGCTACCAACTCTAATTGTGTAGAAATGGAGGAAGGAAACAAAAAATAAGATTTGGAGAAAAGAAAAATTGGTGAAGAATGAGTTGGAGATGAGAACATGGTATTGGATGGGATTGAGGAAGATGAAAAAGAAAACCACTTCCGGTATTGAGAAGATGGTGAAGACAAAATGGTCAAAACACATAGCTATTAGTTAAAGAGAGTGGAATATTCCTCTTTGTTAGAAAATATTTTAACATAAGGAGATTTTGCAACCATACCACAAAAATTGGGGAGTTCTACGTAATTATGAGTAAGATAGGAAGTTTTATGCAATTTTGATAATTTACAAGGAGTTATATACAATTAACCTAAAATAATATAAATTCATAGCATAAAATTTGAAGTAGTTCAAAAAGAGTAGAAAGTAAACAATAAAGTATAGTTAAGTTTGCCAATAAAATCTAGTTCGAATCCAATTGAAATTTACAAACCATGTGTAGAGCACGTGGTTTTGTAGCTCATGTAGACTTGAAAAAGCCCATGCATCAATTTTTCTGCAAGCTATTCATTTTGATGCAACTACAACAACGTCCAAGGAAGAATGAAGCAAGACAAGGCTTCACGTCCAAGGCAATCAATGCAAAGCTAGACGAACCTAGACAAAAGTCAAGCATACTCAAAGCAAGCACAATCAATGGGGGTATATGGGTGGAAGCTAGTATGAAGTAACTCCAATTGCTCCAACTCGAGAACGAACTAACTCATCTACACTCCAAGAGCTAAAGTGGCATAGTGGAGTACAAAGGGTAAAAAAAAATCATCATCTCCTTATTATGATCATGATATTTTTTGAATCTATAAAAATAGAGAGACAAATAAAAAAAAATCTTATTCATAAAAAAACTTTATTATAATCTTAGGATTGTATGTATGACCCTCAAATTAACTTAAAAATTTAAGTTAGAACAGATTATGAAAAAGGCTTAAACTCTAACATTAATCCTACATAATTTACTCTAGATAAAATTATCTAAATCTTATTTCATATTGAACGATGAATGTTACAAATTTAGACTTATAAATAAAATCCTAATTTTGATCAACATAAAAATTGCATTAGCCAAAATAATAAATAACAAAATTACAGTACTCGATCTCAACTTTTCAATAATTAATTACTTGCTGGCAAATTTGAGTAGGAGCTAAAATTTCATTTTAACTTTATCCCTAATTTGGTTATAGAAAGATGTAGTTGTTATTTATCAAACTCTCTATTTACAAAATACTTGTTCTTAAATCAAATTCAAACTCTTCACTTGAAAATATTGTTACCCCTAAGATGAAGAAATCCAAAACTTGATAATGTACACCCATGAAGTTTTCTCAAAGAACATCTTTCACACTTTAAGATATAATTTGGTTGTAATATCACCACTCTATTTTTAACAATCTCTCTATCAAGATATTGGAATTATCTCCAAAGAAAATTTTTCTAAGGATCATTTTTGTTGAGTTTAAATATTTTGATCTCAAATTTGAATTGATGTCTAATTCTTAATACTTATTATATGATATTAAGAATTATAATTATAGTAGAATTCAGATTCAACAAAAACTCATAAATTCCCTAATAATATATAGAATTTAAGTGTGCTATTGTGGTTGAATTAAAGAAAAATTTTTAAAAAAATATAGAAAAAATAGAGAGAATGACAAAAAGAAAAAAATATTGACTCGTGTGAATTTTTTTAATACTTCTCAGTAATTTTTTATGTTAGTTTCTCGTATTATTCTTTTGAAAATTCTTTATAAAAATAGAGACATCACTAAAACTTATGAAAAATTTAGTTGGAGAATAAAAAGTAATTTTTTTCTTATAAACTCTTATAAAATCTGTTGATAGTGGATCTCTCGCTCCCTCCGTGAACATAATATGATTTTAAGTGAATCATGTATATTGTTATGTTTCTTTTTAATTTTTGTTTTATCTTACATTATTTCTTATTTTTCATATTATTTACAAACAAGATGATATATTAAACTTCTGTTATGAATCAAAATAACTAATATCAAAGTTTAAGAGTAAATAACCAATACAACAAAATTCTTATTCAAGATAAAGAAATTTGACACGAAAATAAATTTTATCTTACGATAGCAAAAAATAAGGGTAATTTTTATTTATTAAGATCTGCAAAAAATGTTAAAGGATAAAAAAAATGAACCTGACCAAAATAAACGATAAAGACTAAGAAGAGATAGATTATAATATTAAATTTAATTATTTAAAATCTAACTGATGAAGTTTTATATAATATTAATGAAGAGATGAAAGTGAATATCTGGACAAATATTGAGAAATTATATATATCAAAAAATTTTATAAACAAATTCTACTTAAAATAACAGTTGTACGAACTACATATAAGTGAAAATACAATTACGTTGTATCACTCGAATACTTCAATAAAATTATTAGCAATTTTATAAAAGTTAATGTGAAGTTTAAAAAAAAATAATAAGACATTGATTTTCTTAATGTCGCTTTTTGTTTTATATAATCATATTATGATCATAATTTTTTATATTAAAAAAATTTAAAATGGAGGATGTGACAATTAGCTTTTTTAAAAAAAAAAGAAAAAAAAATTCAATATTGGTATTGAGATTGGTAAATAATTGATGGTTTACAAAAGAAGAAAATCAAAATAATGTGAAGAAAATAAATAATAATCCAAATCAAAATTAAAGACGAAAATACAATATTTTAGGACAACAACAGTGACAAAACTTCTAAGAAAAGTGTGAATGAATGCATTCTTATAGTAACCATAAAAAACGATATTTCTGATAAGTAGATTTTAGATTTTTGATAATTTTTATCATATTTACTTCAGAAAGAATTAATTTACTTTTTATGAAAAAATAAAAAAAATTACTGCTCAGTTGGATAATAATTCGACATATGAGACCGCTGGTGTGAGAATAACTAAAATCAAAATATTTAATACAACAATTCGCACTCTAACTGAGATAAGACATGTTCCCAAGATACGAAAAAATTTAATTCTATTTGGTACACTAAACTCAAAAAAATATTAAATAAGAGATGAAATTATGAAAGTAGCATGCGAGATTAAGATCTTAATAAAAAAAGAGAAGTACAAAAATATTTATCGATTGGTAAGAAATACCATTACTGATAGAGTTTCGATGACTGCATCGATAAGAAAAAAGTGTAATAGTTGGATTATTTTGGCGAAAGATAGATATTTTTTTCGAGTTAATTTTGCTATAGCAACATATACATTTTTTTCTAAAGGCTTCTAGAATTACAAGGCTACAAGTATAAAGAGCAAATTCAAGGTTAATCTAAACTCGTGTTATTTAATTAGCTAAACAAATTAGTAACGGTGGTATATTTGAGTTCAAATTAAAGTGGATGTTATTGAGTTTGACTTTTCTAATAAATTCTTGTAAGATCTATTAATAGTAAATCTTTCGCTTATCCCATAAACATAAACTAATTTTGGGTAAACCATATATTTTATCATATTTTTTTATTTTTTGTTTTATCTTGCATTATTCCTCTTTTTTGTGTTGCTTGCGAATAAAATAATTCACGAATATTTTGCTGTAAATCATGATATATTTTACGATATTTGCTTTGCAACTGAAGTATTTTTCACAAACTTTTAAATAATTTATAAAATAATTAGAATATGTTATTATAAATTTTGACTTTTACAAAATGATAACTTCTTGAGGAATCATCTCCAATAACTCAATAGAGTCAACTTTTGATGAATGTACTGAATAATTTTAAGTAGCATAATCAACATCTTTATTGATCAAAAAATTTTCTTTACAGACTTTAAGATCATCAATTAATTCATACGAATTTTCTTTAATAGCCTTTTAGAAATTTGAAACCAAAGTCACTTCTATATGATTTTCAATTAACTTATTAAATAGGGAACCTCTAACGAATGCAATACGTTCTTTACTTGCATATTGAACTTTCACCGAATTCACGATCACTTCTTCAACTTGATGATTCAAAACCAATATAAGATTACCAAGATTTGGAATTAATAGTCCATGCTTATTTCCATATATTCTAATTTTGGAGGTCTTTGGATTAATAATGTATCTTCTTTGATTTTGATCCCTTTTTGTGAATTTTATGTTAAATTGTTGAATCGTCTATAATTATAAATAAATTTTTTGCTTTTGTTCATGCATTCTTTAGAATTAAATTCTTTACTATTAAAGTGAAACATAACTACTTAATTTGTACTCAATAATTTTCACTTTTTTTTTTAGGTATTTTCATGTTCTTGATTTTCTTTATCCAAATAAATAAATCTTCATAAATATAAAAATTAGGAATACTCATCTCACCAAGATCTTAATTTTCTCAGGTAATTTTATATATTAACCTTTGAGATGACTTACTGTGAGGATTATTAACAATCTTTTAACAAAATTGATTACAAATTTTGAAACTCTTTAACATTTCGTATTTTATATTAATAGAATCAATAAAGATTTATATAATAGAATATCAATTTTGTTAATCTCTATAATCACCATCCATAAAGTTATTATCACCAACTACAATCATTGGTATTGAATTAAGAAAAAATTTTATTTTGATACTAACTAATATACCAGAAAAGCGTGAAAGGTAGAAAAACAATCATCTTCTTCTCACTATTATAATTCTTTAAATCTGCAAAAAAGATAAAAAAAAATAAATCAAAAAATAAGATAATATTATTGATAAGAAATTTTTTTCATTATAAATTTGAGATTGTATATATAACACTCAAATTGACTTAGAATCCTAGTTGAAATAATCAAAAATAAAATTTAAACTCTAATATTAGTTCTATATAACTTATTTTAAACAAAAGAATTTTTAATAATTAATCACTTATCTTATTATGAATTTATAAAAAATTACCTACTTTATCACTATTAATAAAAAATCACTCATCTTATAATATAAATTTACAAAAAAAATACCTCGATTAAAATATTTTAAAAAAATTTTATATTAATTTGATTTTATCAATTAAATTAATATAAAATTTTAAATTATTATTATTTGATTTTATTTTATACAATCAGTTCACAATTATTAGACAATCAATCTAACAAAACTAAATTTTTAATTTTTAATTTAACAAAATCGAATAACCCGATCTTTCATAAATTATTATGATGCCGATAACAAACACCAACATCTTTGCATGCATGATATTTTCAAAAGATTACCTCCACTGTGACTCATCGATTCCAACTTGAAATCTCTTTGACAACAATGTTTAGGTCTGTCACAGAACTAACTAGTTGGAAACAACATTATCATGCAACTCAATATTGTCTATTTGAGGAACAAGTTTGTGCAGGAAAACATTGTTTATAGAAATAATAGTGACCATTAACTTTTCATAAAATTACTGAGAAGTCCAAAGATCAATAGTGCGTCAAGTAGATATTTTTCATTCATAATCAAAGACAATAGGCACTGGAAACTCTCTACAATGACAAAGCAAAAATGTTATATTGGGCCAAAGGTTTTAACACTAGCTCGCAAGTTCCAATGATGAAAGTACAATGAGAAACAACCCAAGTTGGATGAGATAAAGGATACACAAGATAAATTAGGCCCACATCTCCTTACTTTGTGGTGGAAACCGTGAGGAAGAAAAGAAAGCTGATTTAAAATTCCCATATTGTTCATGAGGGGAAAATCACAAGCTAGAAAGAATTCACAATCCAAGCCCATGAAGCAGCAATTTCTTCAAATACCCAATACCAAATGCTTGCTTGATAAAAAATAAAACACAAATGCAAGATGCATAACCAAGCGTTACAAGGAGAAATCCACACATCAAACCAAATCTTTATGAAGAATGGGACTCTAAATTCCCGTCAAAAATCCACACATTAGAAAGAAAAGAGAATGCCCAGAGGATCTAAACATACAACACAAGCATCCACACCTTGATCTATAAAGCAGCAAGAAAATAAACAAAGCCAAGATCAACAAATTACCCGATAAAACTACATCCTTTCAAAAATCCACCGATCTCCGGCAAGATTCTTCTTTGATCCCTGTTCCAATCACAGAACCAACATCACAATCAAAAAACAACCAAAACAAGCCCAAAAACAGCATCTAAACCAAAGAGACGATGCATACCGAAAAAATCGAGTCTTTCGCCGCCGATTCCACTTCCGCGGAGGCAGAAGGAGGCACTCTCTACCGAAACAATAAAAAAATCAAATAAAAAATCCTAAAAACAAAAAAAAAAAACTAGAAGCGGAGAAAACGAGGAAAAAGGAAAGGAAAAGCGAGGTTACCCGGTGAGAGAGGCGAGTTGCATGATGCGAGCGAGGGGACTTATATAGCGCAGGGGGTTTGGAGCGTAGTGGAGGGGGTCTGGGGAGGAGTGACAGGTGGAGAAGAGAATTAATGGAGAGAGAGGAGAGAGTAGGTTTGTGCATTCGGTTAAAATCGAACTGAATCGAACCAAACCAATCGAACTGAAATTTTCAAAATTTTCAAAAACCAAAATCGAACCGAATTGAATAACATAAAAACTGAACTGAAATCGAATCGAAATATTTCAGTTCGGTTCGGTTATAACCGAATTACAAACCGAATTTTTACAGGATTGGATGAACGGATATGCTCATTTGCATAAGGGAAAAAAAAATTAGTACAAGATATCATTATACTAACCCTAAATCTGACTTGATAGGCTAATATCCAGTCCAATTGCAAGTTTGCAAATTGCAACTAAATAAATAATCAGTTAATCTCAGTATCTCACATGCCACAATGGCACAACCGCACAAGCAGGAGCAAGACAGTTCAAGACTTCAAGTGAATCAAGTCTTCAAATTGCAGGAGCAGCACAGCAGGAGGCTAGGAGCAGCAGCAGGACAATGTATAGTAGCAGACTAGCAGAAGCGGGCAAGCTGCAAAATACTTCAACAGCTCAACTTCATGTAGCAAGACAGTTCAAGACTTCAAGTAAATCAAGTCTTCAAGTTGCAGGAGCAACACAACAGGAGCAACAACAGCAGGACAATGTATAGTAGCAGACTAGCAGTCTAGCAGAAGCGGGCAAGCTGCAAAACACTTCAACAGCTCAACTTTATGTAACAAGACACTTTAAGACTTCAAGTGAATCAAGTCTTCAAGTTGCAGGAGCAGCACAGCAGGAGCAGCAGGAGGCTAGGAGTAGCAGCAGCAGGACAATGTATAGTAACATACTAGCATTCTAGTAGAAGCGGGCAAGCTACAAAACACTTCAACAGCTCAAATTCATGTAACAAGACAATTCAAAACTTTAAGTGAATCAAGTCTTCAAGTTGCAGGAGCAGCACAGCAACAGGAGCAGCACAACAGGAGCAACATGTATAGTAGCAGTCTAGCAGAAGCGGGCAAGTTGCAAAACACTTCAATAGCTCAAATTCATGTAACAAGACACTTCAAGACTTCAAGTGAATCAAGTCTTCAAGTTGCAGGAGCAGCACAGTAGTAGGAGCAGCAGGAGTAGCAGGAGCAGCAGGACAATATATAGTAGAAGTCTAGCAGAAGCGGGCAAGCTGCAAAACACTTCAACAGTTCAGCAATTCAACTTCATGTAGCAAGACACTTCAAGACTTCCAAGTTCCAAGTCTTCAACAGTTCAACACTTCAACTTTATACTTGCAGAAGCAAGCGAGCAACAAAACAATGTATATTGTATAGTAGCAGAAGCTAGCAAGCTGCACTGCTGCAGAACACTTCAACAGTTATGTGGTTCAGAATAAATATGATCAACTGTAATTATGTGGTTCAAAATAAAAAACTGTAATTATGTGGTTCAAAATAAATATGATCAATTCAGTAATCAGTTAGCATTTTAACTTTGAAGGATTATATCATGCCAAATGGTCTATTAAGAAAAGCTTGAGAAATCTCCTGTAGTCCCGTGTACAAAAGTAACAGAACAGAAGCCAGAACCAGAAGTTCCAACTTCCAAGCAGCATAACATTACTAGGGTGAAGCCAAAGAAGGAGACAATCGTCCAATCAGTCACTTGCCCACATGCGAGCATAGCATATGGCAATGAGCTAATGATTCAACATCTTCATCGCTTCAAGCAGCTTATGAAAAATTCAACAAATATCATTAAAAAAACCATAAAACAATTCCAAGATGGTCATACCGTCATATTCGCTTTATACCGTCATACCCAACATCCCTTTCTGGCTGTCCCCGTGAGCGAATGGTAGGTAGTGGTTGCCTTCACAGGCCATCCAAACAACCATGCAATTGCTACAATCCTACAAAGTGAAGAGGACGAAGCCAGAGTAGGGGGACCATTGGAACACCTCTGCATCAAAACACCAAAGACAAAAAAACCTCAAATAAAAGCAAAAATTCAAGAGGCTCAGATGGCTTTGATGCGTCATCAAAAACGAAGATGTTTTCCCTCAAGCATCAACCTGCTCAGCTGCTCCTACAAAATAATAGTTGGATACATACCTATCTCTGGGTAGTTGGATCATACTATTGAACCTAAAAAACATAGTAAAATATCATCACAGTAAAAGCAATTAAGAAAATATCAGGTAAGTAGGTAACTGGGTAAGGAACTAAGGACTGTAAGATCATAACTTCACACATGCACTGATACTGTGATGCACATGAATGATAAGGATATATAAGAATGAATCTGCAAGAGATGACCATAGAAAGTTAGAAATATGAATATAAATGCATAAAAAATAAATAAGCATATTCAAACCTTAAGATGACTTCTCAAAATTCAATGGTTGCGACATCCAATTTCATATTTATCAACTTTGAAATAAAAAAACCATTCAATGATTATTTGATCATAATAAAGAAATATACAATGCAATAATAAAAAGATTAGTAATACAAATCTTACTCTCTTAATCTTTTCAAGTTCTTCCAAACTTTCCTCAACATTGATTTATGTTTTTGAATTTTTAATCCAATCTTGAGTGCAAACGAGAGCTTGTACTAGTGTAGGAGTCAAAGAGCTACGAAAACGATCAAGTATGCGCCCTCCTGTACTAAAAGCTGATTCAGAGACCACTGTAGAGATAGGTATAGGTAACATATCACGAGCCATATGTGACAGAATAGGAAATTTACAGCTATTCACTTTCCAGAAGTCCAGAACATCAAAGTTTGGCTCATTTTTTTCAAGATCCTCTGATAAATACTTGTCTAGCTCAGACTTTATTTCATCACCCATGAAACTTTTTCTATGCTGAGCAAATAGACTGCTTAAGATGTATTTACCTGATTGCTTTCGCATACTTGATCCTTCACCAGATGGCATTCCTCCCGACTGTAGTCGCATTTTGTACTCTTTGAACAAATCACATACAACTTCATGCAACTTTCTCCTCATCATAACACCTCTTTCACCTTCATACATTTTTTCAACTCCAAACTTAACATATTCTAACTTGCGTCTTGGATCAAAGACAACAGGAACAAAGAGAAACATATTAATCTTCTCTGACTCACCCCAATACTTGTCATATTTGTCTTTTATCACAGTAGCCATACCTTGGACTTTTATATCACCGCTGACTTTCCACAGATTCAAAAAAAGGTTAACTTGATAAATTTCATCAAAAAATAAATTACTTGTAACATACATAGAGCCAGAAATTCTAAGAGTCAACTCATAGAAATGCTCTAAAAATGTAATAAGTCGCCTAATATTCTGCCAGTCAAAAGACAGAGAAATTCCATCTTCATCATTAAGCTCATGATAGAAATTGCTATCTTCCTCTTCAAATTTTTCAAAAGCCCGCTCAAAAGTTTGAGCTGCTTCAAGCATCATATAGGTGAAATTCCACCTTGTGGATACATGGTGGATACATCCAAACCAAGACATTTTCTACTTTCAATTTTTTCAATTTTCACACATTCTTTGAACCTTTGTCATTTTGCTGGAGAATATCTCACATATTTAACAGCAGATCTAACCCGAGCAATGAAATCTTCCATCTCTTTCAAACCATCTTTTACCACAAGATTAATGATATGTGTTATGCAACGCATATGAATATATTTTTCTTGTGCCAAACAAGTACCCCAATTCAAAAAATTTTTCTTCAAATAGGAAATAACAGTATCATTTGAAGAGGCATTATCAACAGTAACAGTCAAAACATTATCAATTCCCCATTCAGAGAGGCATTTTTCAATTGTTTTTCCTATAACTTCACCCTTATGACTTGTAATTTTGTAAAAATTCAAAAGCTTTTTCTTCAAGTTCCAATCAATATCAATATAATGTGTTGTGATACACATATAGTTTATGTTTTGAATTGAGGTCCAAATATCAGTGGTCAAACAAACTCTCTGTTTGGACTCTCTGAAATAGTGTTTCAACTTTACCTTTTCATCATGGTAGAGTTGAAAACAGTCTCTAGTCATAGTCCAACGTGAAGGCATTCGAAATCTAGGACAAGCTTGAGACATAAAGTATTGAAAGCTTTCATATTGCACAAAACTAAAAGGCAGTTTATCTACAACAATCATGTGTGCCAGTGCTTTTCTAATTTTTTCCTGATCAAACTTCCAGCTAGTTAGCACATACTCATTTGCTACTTCTTTCTGAATAGGTTGCATAGCAAGTTGTGTTTGATGTGTATCAACATTATATGGATATTGCTTGCATTGATTCATGTGATATTTAAGAGAAGAAGTACCCTTTTTTTTTTAATCACAAAAGAATTCATTACCACAGTAGTTGCATCTGGCTTTGGTTGACTTGCCCGAGTCTGTGAACTTTGTGTAATGCTCCCATACAGCTGATCGTGCTGTCATTCTTTTTCTCGGCATTGGAGGCTTTGTACTGCACGTAGATGCATTGCCCTCGTTTGAAAACTTCGATAGCCATAGGCGTAGAACTTTCCTGAGAAGCAGAAATTAGCATTGGACTTGGAATAACTGGATTTGTATTTGAAAGCTGCTGACTGTCATCCTCGTTCAACATCTGTCAATAGAAAAATACAGAATTACAGATTAAATCGTATGAAATCAAAAAACCCTAATTTAATTTCACAAAATTTAACCCTAACCTTGCAATTTGATTTCGATGATGCCGTTGTAGAAAATAAGATATTGAAGCTCAGAGCCTTGAAGGCTAATCACAGAGAGATATTGAGGCGTCGGGAGTCAGAGCCTCAGAGGAGGAGGGGGGTCCGGGGGTAGACGAAAGCAATGCCACCGAGGATGAAGGAGAAGAAAAATCGGGAGTTCGGAACTAAGGATTTACTGATCTAACAATAAAATCGTATGAAATCAAAAAATCCTAATTTAATTTCACAAAAAATCAACCCTAAATTTCATAATTTTCGAAATACTCTCAACTTGCAGCTTAATCCATTGTAGAAAAATTAGAGATTGAAGCTCAGAGTGTCGACCAGAGAGATATTGAGGCGTCGGGACTTAGAGAGTCAGAGCCTCAGAGGAGAGGAGGAGGAGCAGGAGGAGGAGGAGGGAGGGGAGGGGGAGGGGGGGGTGGGGGGGGGGGGGGGTCGGGAGTGGACCGTGGACGAAAGGGTGAACAATAAAATCGTATGAAATCAAAAAAACCTTAATTTAATTTCACAAAAAATCAACCCTAAATACCCTCACCATACAGCTTAATCCGTTGTAAAAAAATGAAAGATTAAAGCTCAAAGCGTCGATTAGAGAGATATTGAGGCGTCGGGACTCAGAGCCTCAGAGGAGGAGGGGGGTCCGAGGGTGGACGAAAGCGATGTCACCAACACGGCACAGCACCGCAGATGCAGGGATGAAGGAGAAGAAAAATCGTCATTTCGGAACTGAGAATTTACTGATCTAACAATAAAATCGTATGAAATCAAAAAACCTTAATTTAATTTCACAAAAAATCAACCCTAAATTTCATAATTTCCTAAATACGCTCACCTTGCAGCTTAATCCGTCGTAGAAAAAATGAGAGATTGAAGCTTAGAGCGTCAATCAGAGAGAGGCGTCGGGACTCAGAGTCTCAGAGGAGGAGGGGGGTCCGGGGGTGGACGAAAGCGATGTCACCGACACGGCGCAGCACCGCAGCTGCAGGGATGAAGGCGCAGCACCGCAGGTCCGCAGCGGCGAGAGCGAGAGCGGCGAGAGCGAGAGGGATTAGGGTTAGGGCTGAAGTGAGAGGTGAGAGCGAGACTGCGAGAGCTGCGAACCGCTCTGAGAAAACGCAGGCATATATACATCATCTAGGGTTCGGCCCAGTTGTTCCGATTAGCCCAAAATCGAAACCTAACCGCAGTATATAGGTATATATATAATTCGGTTCGGTTCGGTTTTTACGGTTTTCGAAAATCAGAAACTGAAATTGAACCGAATTTTCAATTTTTTTTTTCAAAATCGAAACCGAACCGAAAACCGAATAACTCGAACCGAGTTGGTTATTCGGTTTCGGTCGGTTGGTTAATTCGGTTTTGACCGAATAATGCACAGCCCTAGGAGAGAGAGAGAGCCATAAATGGAAGGAGCGGAGAGTATGCATTAAAGGTGTTCGATCGTTTGCTGCAGTTAATACGCTTTTATTTGCTGCGGGGATTTGCCGCCAAAACGCACCCATATCCGCCCGCGCTGCGCGGTATGTCGATTGGATTGGGCTTTGAAATTGTATTGGGTACATAAGCCTGGGCCTGGGCTTGTGCCGGGCTTAGCCCGATATCTTCTGAACCCGGTTACTTGCAGGCCCCAATTTAGCCCTAAAGTCGGTGGCCTTTTTGTTATAAGTTGCAAGATCACTCCTAATGATCGAAATTAATACAATGATGTGGTGCGTCATCAATGTCGTCGGGCTAGAGCTACACTTATAATTAAAGACAATACAAGTCATATCCTAATCATAGTAAATAAATATTTTAAATATAAATCAATAATGACGATTGTTGTAACAACGAGGTCCACGGCGCCAATTCAACGCCCAGATGAAATTTATGCTGTTGCTCCTCACCAAGTCGTGTACCAATGATAGAAGACTATGAGCATTTACCTTTTATATTGGAATCTCTTAACTTAATCCCATGGTTAGCCGAACTTGACCTTATGCCCTTTGATTAACAAGAATCAAGGGCTTTTTGATATTTCTACTTAGAACTCGGGCGTAATCGAATCATTTCACTTGGGACGGTCTCATATTACGGAGGAGGCGCACTTGTGTCGCATAGCGGAAGATGGAGCAATATCTCTTTAACGTTCGCAAAGAAGGTTGACGGCATCTGTCTCCTAGGAGCCCGGGTGAAGTGTCCGGTTATGTTATTTATACCCATGAGGTCTCATTTCATTTAGAATTAAAATCACATGAATTAGTATTTTTAAAATTATTTTTTTTATATAAAATTAATATTTATTTTATTTTATATTATTATTAAATTAAATTATTATAAAAAATTAAATAATTTTTCGAATTTTAAATTATTATAGAATTAATTTTAATAAAAAAATATTAACTTATAAAAATAATTCATTAATATTAATATTAATTTTAATTCTAATTCCGGACGAAATAGTGTCTGAAAATTCAGATGGTCGGGACTCTTGCAAAGATAGCGAACACTATCCTTAACGCGGTCCTGCGAGACCTTTCCTCACTGCAATAAATCAAACTCCTTAGGTGGCTAACCTTCGAGAGTTGATGGTTCAGTTGACCTGTAGTTTAGGTTGATGCTACCCATCCAACTCAATGGGGATTCACCGATTCAGGACTTTTGGTTATGGTTTAGGTGAGCACTTTATAACAAGGTTTTAATTTTTTTAATCTCAGCTGCCCATCTGTTTAGGCAGGAGGCGTAACATAAGCTACATAACGCCCCCAGAATTGGTTTCACAGGAAACTACGGGTTCCGAAGCCCTCATCGTTCATTGGACTGGGAAACACAGAGCTCGGCGGAAGGACGAGCATGAGCGTAGTGGGCAGAGATTCTTGTACACTTGATCGGAAAGAGAACGAGACTGTTCTGCTTTCTCGGCCATGAAACAACGTGAAAAAGCGATGTTGGAGGGTCTCAGCTGTGGGAAGAGAAAACTTGTGGCTTTGCATTCAACAGAGATCAAGCCTTATTCTCTTTGAAACACGTTTCTTCTTGTTGTTGTTGGTTTTCTTCGTCGCCCTCCTTCTCATCGTCATCTTCTCTTCTTGATTTTGTGTAGCAATGGTTCTCTGGAGCTGCTTCTTCTTCTTCTCCTCCACCTTGATTTTCTCTAGTTGCTTGTTCTTTTTCTTATTCTTTGATGTCTCTAACTTCTTCTTCTTCTAAATTTTTTGTAGCTTCTTCTTGCCTGCTGACATGGTTTTGTAGAGCAGCTTCTTCTTTTGTTGGCAACTTGTTCTTCTTCTTTTTAGCTTTTTATAAGATCTTTTGTTCTTTTGTTTTTCTAGCAATTTCTTCTTTTGCCCCCGCGTCTAAGTTCATTATAGCTGCTGCTGCAGCTTCTTCTATTCTCTTCCTCTTCTCGTCTATCGAAGTGGTTTTCTGCAGCAACTTCTTTTCTTGGCAGTTTCTTTTTTTTTTTTCTCAACATTTTAAAGTTGTTTCTCGGTCACCATCTTCTTTTTCTCGATTTTATTATAGTTGTTGGTGTTTGTTTTTCTTCTCAATTTCTTATAGTTGATTATTGTCATTCTTCTTTTTCGGTGTCTTCTATCGTTTCTGAAGACAATGAATTTTGAATTTTTTGTCGCACTTAGATTCTTGTGTTTTTCTTTATATATATAAGAGATATAATTGAATTATGAAATTAATCACTATTTTTTAATACAGACAATAATCCTAATATTATTAAGATAAAATAATCATATATAATTAACAAAGTAGAATATTAATCGCTTCTTTCACTATAATATTTTGGGATTTTTTCAACGTCTAATTAGTATTCTTATAACTTAAATTAGCGTCAAAAAATTATTAGTCGCACTAATTTGCGACACTCATAAAATACTGTAATAACTAGAGTCGCAAATATTCATAGCGTTAATATAGCACTACTAATGAACAACAGTAGTACTATTTTAGTATTGTCATTAATCTAACTTTAGTATCGTCAAAAAAAAATTAGTGGCGCTAATGTTAGTACCGTCAAAGAGTAACGACAAAACTAGCAATAATTTCAGCACTGCCAAAGGGTGGCGCTTAGTTTAGCGTCGCTTTTGGTGACGCCAAGTGTAGCACTATCGATGGCGTTTTTTAGCACCGTCAATTGTTCACTTAGGTGGTATTCCATTAATGGCGCTAGATATAGCTAGAGATGTTAAAATGAACCTTTGGCCCGCGGATCGGCTCAGTATAATCCAAAATTTACAATATTCAAGTCGTATTCTTGTCTACTGTCCCGCTTGCGACCTATGAGCCAGACATGACTTGCAGCACGATTCGGCCCATAAATTTTTTTTAAATTTATTTTTTCAAATTTTTTAGGTATTTATAATTTTTTTTAAAAAAATCTTATTTACTAAGATTTGAACTTATGTCTCTTAAATAACAAGTAACAAACTTAACCAATTAAGGCATAATTCATTAATAATTTTTTTACTATATATGTATTTTTATTTATATATTAAAAAAATCAGGACCAGGCACACCCTATGGCTCGTGGGCCATGCCTGGTGCTCAGAAAATCTCACAAGCCATGCCAAGCACAGCCCGTTTGATACCTCTAGGTGTAGCATAGCCAAGGGGTTTTTCAAACACAAATTCCCAATGTACTCATCGATATTGAAACTCTATAAACATTTCAAAAACCGTTTTACTTTTAGACAACTTTGGTCAAAAATATAAGTGCTAAATAATCTAACTTAGAAAATAAAAAATATAATATCTAAAGTATAAGTATTAGACAATCCATTCAAAAAAAATATATAATTCATTCTTCTTTAAGAAGAATTTTATAACATTGCAATCTATTCAAAAAAAAAATATAATTCATTCTTCTTTAAGAAGAAGTTTATAACATTACAATCCATCCAAAAAGAAAAAATAATATTAGCCCTCCATGCCCTTGTTTGCCTATCATGCTCTCAGTTGTTGGCTCATGGATGGTCTCCTCGAATAGGTCTGTGAGGATACATATAAAAGTTAAAAATTTATATCAGCAATAATATATATCCATTAACAGGTCTCATACCCCCACCCCCCCTAACCACCTATGCCTATAAACCAAAAATGTTCAACATAATAAAGTAAATTCCCAAATGCATTTGTATCTTAGTAGGTTAAGAATTGAAAAGAGTTGCTCTTAAACCAACATGGCTACCACCAGTATCGTCTTGCTGCTGAGATACTATACTTGAAATATCCTTAATAATTTTGTACAAAAAACATGCATTAGCATAAAATAATTTTCTTGTTTAGTATAAATTAACAAAAATTGATTCATACCTTAGATTCTGCGATATCCTAAGACACGGTACGAGTAAGTGCATTGAATATCTCAACTCTAAACCTTATCATTGATGCAACAACCTCCATCTAGATCATGGCTTATACCTAACTCTTTATATACTAAGGTTGCTCATTTTACGAAGATCTGTAAAAGCACTCGAGGATAGTCTTGAGAGTCGACCCTATACCAAACGTCCGCACTCGTCTATGTCTGTCATGTCCAAAATTATGAATTATCTTTTAGACAACTGTATCCGAAAGAGAGTTTTTTGACTGAGACTATCTCAACTGAGCGATCCTCTCCTACAACACGATCAATCAAATTATTAATATTATGTGATTTGAATGTGTATTATACCAAAAAATAATTATAATACTCACTATGGTAGTTATGGATACTACATAGATGGCTTGTCCGCCCTTCTTGGTATGGGACGCAAAGAAATCCAGTTTGGAAAGTTCAGTTCTACTAGACGTCTCAAGATATAAGTCACAATATGAATGAAATATACATAATAAAGTGATAAAACTTATGATTATAAGATGTAGGTTATATACCTCAACACTTAAGTTGGTAAACCCCTTACATCCAAAGAGTGACTCATCATTTAATGCTTTTAATACCTTCGATTTTACCAACTCAAGTCCTAAATAAAAAATGTAAAATTGTTAGGATAACATATAATGTTAGTAATAAATACTATTTATATTTCAATAATCAAGACCTTAAAGTAATATCTAGACTTCTCTCGTTTATCAATGTCTGATCAAAGTGTGTCATTGGTCTTTATCTATCTTTTGCTCTACATAAATAACAAGTCTCACTGGATTATTCTTGTATGGGATGAACTATTTTTGCTTCACATTCACCTTCCAGTCTTGTCAATATTTGTCAAGAACCTGCATAACACCTTTTTTTACTATTCCTCCAAATTTGTATTAGTCTAGACAAGAAGACATTATGAAAAATTAGAAATATACAAAATATTTTAAATAGAATTAACTAAGAAGATATTATATATTTGATATTACTTTTATATTTACCTAGATCCGTTATTTTTTTGGGGCACAGCTCGCCAGTCAGTGTAGGTCATAGCCAACTTGTTTTTATCTTTTACAAAAATTCCTAGCTGCATTGAGAGCCATGTCAAATTTTTGCCAATGATTTGATGGTAACTGTTGATATTGAGAAGTAATCTAAATCTCTCGATACCCCAAACCCCTATAGGTCTGTTGGGACCATAATGGGTCATACTAGTGAAGGCTATAGAATGACCTACAATATAAAATAAGTTAAGAAATTAATTTGTTGTACTAGAAATATTGAATCAAGTGAAATATGAAGTAGATAAAATATGTCCATGGGTTACATACCTCCATCATGATCATAATGCGGCTCCTGATATACTTGCTCTAGAGAGGCAAAGTCAGCACTATTGCCATTAGAGTCCCCATCAAAATCTCCATTTGTCTTGAACATCTTCTTCATAGTCTTCGTATCCTGTAACCCCTCTGACGTGTGGCCTACAAATCACGTCTTTTCTTTGTGATTCATGCTAATCTATAAGTGGAGAACATGTTGAGATAATGAATTAAAAAAATTGCAAGATAAGTATATGACGAATAGAAGTAAAATGTATAAAAAAATACCTACGGGGAGGAAGAGTGTAAGTGACAAAGAAAATATTATAAGAGCAGTACACCAATCTAATCACTCGAAATGTAATGAAATAAAAAATAACTTCAGTGCTAGAAGCCAACAAAATAATAAATAATATTAAATATAAATGACCATGCATACGTAATATGGATCTAACATGATAATATCATTTACCCATCAAATTCTTCAGCCACGAAATTATCATTTTCATAATCGCTATCAGATTTGTTATCTTTCGAACGGATTTCTTTTTCAGTATCAAATTCACTAGTCATATTGTCATTTTTATATTCTTCTATATGTAGCTAATATGAATTGATATATAGTGCATCTATCATAACTTCTTTAATATTTTTGCTTTCAATTTCATAATTATCATTGTCTAGTTATTGTGTAGTGTATAGTTCCACAATCAGTTCTTCACCATTATTATCACCTGCTATATGGTCGACAACAGCAAAGTACTCCCTTGGAGTCATCTCTACATTCATGTGCCAATTTGAATCTAACGGATCTATCATATAAAGTACTTGATGTGCTTAACACGTAAGAATATAAGGCTCATAACCACGTCGATGGTGTTTGTATATCAGACATTGAAGTTTATTGTTGTGTATTCAAACTCATCAGTTATTACTCTAGTATTATTATTGACTCAGTCACACCTGAATAGTATGAACTTGAGTTCATTGCTATACCATATCTTAATAATATCTATTAAAATATCATAGAATTATATAGCTCCTGATATGGGGTCTTTTGTATTTGCGAAACTTTTTGTAGCCGCTTTCCAAGTTACACCACTATTTTGTGTGTGACGGCTCATCTCTCACATCTTTGTATGAAATAAAAAATTATTTATAATATATTCCAAGTATCTCATCACCCATTTATCAGGACTTGCTGCTAAGAGTGTTACCTTTTTAGGAATGTTTGATGCTTTACCGCTTCTTTGTAATTCAACAATCTACAATAATAATAAGTCATGTGTTACAAGTCAAACATATAATTAAAGAAGTATCAATTGAAAAAACAAATATACTTACGTGCTCTCTGAATTACTTAGTAAAAGTATCACTATGAATTTTCTCCTGTTCAAACTCTCTACCTCAACATCGTCTATCAACCTTTATATACTTCAAGTGTTTCCTATGAAATAGATTTTCATTTTTTAGAGGCACTTAAGTATTATTATTATTTATAGAGTCTTTTGAAGTATAACATATATTCGCGAAAGGTTGCCACATTGTCCAGATTAAAAAATATATAGTGATGTGCTTGTACTCATTGAGTCTTGCCTATATAATGGAATTATTACTCAACTCCAATTGGACATCCTTATCCACCAAAGTGATCTTGGTTCTGACCCAGTTGAGTAAATTTTGACTGAAGTCATTTAGGTACATTATGCAGAAAGTCATACATTCCTCTACCAAATAGTTTTTTACTATAGAACCTTCTAGATGAGCTTGATTTCGTAATATTATTTCAATGTGGGAAGATATCTGAATGTCAATGAGATCATTGATTATTATGAATGAAAGTATTGTTCATTAATTAAATTTAATAATCAACGTTTATCTCTCAACCAGATACATACAATAGTAGTAGACCAACCTTACATGTAATATTTCCTCCATTAGATAAATAAGCAAGTGCTCCATGATATCAAAAAATGAAGATGAAAAGATCATTTCTAGGTAGCAAAGAGTCAAATCAATCCTTTATTGTACAGCTTCAAATTCAGCTGTGTAGATAAATTTGCCATACAAATGTCGGAAGATACTACTTAGTTTGATTGGAGGTCTGGCTACATTCTTAGGTAAATATTTTCACACAAAAATTAGTAGTAACTATTGTGTCAACATGTAACAATCTTGACTCTTCAATCTAATAATGGTTTGATTTTTCATATTTAAGCACCTGAAAATATTTGATGCGTAACCATCTAAAACTTTCATGTTTTTTAAAATAGTTAAAAAAAATCTCCTTTTCCTATCTACTCATGTTGAATGGAGCCGACAGTAAAAATTTTTGAACATCTCTATCCTTTGGGTGAAGTGCCCTCTGTATACCAATAGCTTTCATATCTAATTGTACATTCAAATTGTCCTTTGACCTATCTAAAGTGCCAAACAATGTTCATAACAAATTTTTGAGAAAATTTTTCTCAATGTACATGATATTGAGATTATGGCGAATATACAATAAGTTCCAGTACGACAACTCAAACAAGATGTTACTCTTTATCTAATTGGATTTCATGTTTGAGTAGCCTTCAATATGCATTTGTGTACTCTTCGTTCTCTTGGATGATGGAGCACAATCACGTCTTTGGATAGCCTCTACTTCACGTAATACATCAGATCTAGAAAGTCAAGGGGGATAGATGTCAAGCTTACATATTCTATCAAATGCAGCCTTATTATACCAAAATCGATGATCAATAGGCAAATATTACCTGTGGCACATATAACACAATTTTCTGCCAATTTTAGCCACATAAACCATGTGTTCTTCCCACAAATAGAACACGCTTGCTCCCTTTTGGGGTTATATCTTGAAAGATATGCATATGTCAAAAAATCACTGATTGTCCACAATAGTATTGCACGTAAAAAAATATTTATTTGTTGTTAAAATGTTTGACTCTCATAATTCCTTCAGGTCTTCAATTAATAATTATAAGTATAGATCAATGTTATTTCCTTGTCCTTTTACTCTATTAATGATCATGGACAAGATGAACGATGATTATTTTAAACACAACCATGGTTGTAAGTTATATGTAATCAAAACCACAGGTCAAGTATTATATGAGCAATTTATTTTTTGAAAGGGATTGAAACCATTAGAAGCTAACCCCAAACAAATATTATGAATATCAACAGTAAAATCTAGATATCGTGAATTGTACTTCATCTACTCAAGACTATCTGTCGGATGCCTAATTGTATCGTCACGTACCCAATCTTCAATGTGTCATCTCATATGCGGTGTTGTCAATACTGATATGAATAGACGCTATAACTTCAGCTTCAAAAAAAAAGTACCACACAACTTTAGCTAGAATTTTTCAAGCCATCCGATTGTCATCATCCTTGTGGGATGTGAAATGCTAACACCGAGATGTTTTACAATACTTACAATAAGTGTTTGATTTATTTTCATTTCTATAGAGTATATAATTATTTGGACATACATGAATTTTCATGTATTCTTATTATATGTCTTTCACAATATCCCAAGCCTCCCACTAAGAATTAAAAAATAAAGGATCATGAGAAAAATACTTCTTTCAATGTCTCCAACAATATATTTAATGAGTGATTACTCTATAGACACTTGGATTTCATAGCCAACAAACACATGATAAATGATAGGAATGTGAAGTTTATGCAACTCGAATATAATTCAATATTAAAGTTATCAAGTATTTTGTAAAATTTTTAGCCATCTTGATCACAACACATAGTTATCTTGTATGCATAGTTTAGAAATACATTTACTTCATCAATATATCTGACATCTAAATGATTTTTTATTTTAATTCAACTCTTATCCATGTTTTCTAATTTTATACAATTCTCAGGCTAATACTTTGTATATATAACCTACAGTGTAATGTGCTATTGATTAGTATAGGTATTTAACTTGGACAACTACTAGAAATACAAAAATGACAACAAGATGTTACAACATGAAATAACATTATTATTTACATTCTTCCATTTTTAAGGTATTTTGGCATAGTTAGCAAAAGTGTTCCATAAATTGTAAGTATATGATTTTTCAACCAACTAAAGACTTTCAATTTGAGAAGTCAACTGTAATCTCTCTTTTTATCTATTAAATATGATAAGTGCATGAGTTTCATTTGTAGTTTATATTGTTATGAGTTTATAAATCCAAAGCACAAGTCCATAGATGATTGATCCCTAAATGTAAGTTGTCCAATGATTTCTCTCTATTACTGATCACTACTAGCTAAACTTCAAACATAAAAGATTCCAACTTCTCACTATTTCATACATTTTGATATCTTCCACATGAACAGAGAACCTACGCTTTAGAGAAGTCTATCTTCCAAACTAAATTTAGAAAAATATAATCACTAACTCAGTGATTTTTAGGGATATACCATCAAAAATCTCTTTTCCTTAATTACTAAGCCACTCCAAGTAAATAGCTTAAGGAGTCACTAGGTAAGTCAATTCCTGTATTCTTATTAAATAATCCCAAATATACCAATGTATCATAATAATTGATGATCACCTATGTTTTCTTCTCACAACAATTAATTGAACAACAAATGTTAGGATAATTTTATGCAACACAGAATCCATCAGCTTATGCTTCTATAAATAAAATATGAGATTTAATAAAAATCAATAACATCATGATCTAATCTCTGCAAAGATCTACCGACAGTAGTTACTAGCTCAAAAATGTAGGAGGGCACTAAGAGAACCTTGATATTGATGCATCAAACATCAAACAAAAAACAAACTCCATCGGGAATACTAGTAAACAAACATAGGTCATAACAGAAAATAAGTCTAGTAAGGTAGCTTCCAGTCCAAAATAGCTATGATATTGTAAAGAAAACAACTAGGTTGGAAACAAATAAGCCATGGCTACAAAAAGACCTTATGATTTGTCAATTGGTTGCTCACTTCTTTAACTTCTTTGTTACTCTAAAAATGAAGAACAACAAAGTTAGTATTTATGGGCAAGGCAGCAACACATATGAAACAGAAGATTGTTGGAACCCCCTTACTCTGTAGGATAAACAGTTGTTCTTGGTGGAGAAGGAGCAGCCTCAACAGGATCCTATCTAGAAAAAA
Organism: Trichopus zeylanicus subsp. travancoricus; assembly: GCA_005019695.1. Taxonomy (NCBI): domain Eukaryota; kingdom Viridiplantae; phylum Streptophyta; class Magnoliopsida; order Dioscoreales; family Dioscoreaceae; genus Trichopus; species Trichopus zeylanicus. The sequence continues at coordinate 148,198 of RXID01016082.1, forward strand.
AATGTTGTACATCATGCACAAGGAATCAAAATCTCCAATTCAGCAAACTAGTTCAATAAAAACTGAACAGTCTAAATATTAACAACAAAAGCCAATGCCTAGTTTTGATAACAAAATTGATGATTAGAAACACACAAAATGAAAGGTGTTTGTTTGTTGCTTGATTTCACATCTTAGTTTAATAATGGAATAAATTAGAAATGTAAAAATACATGATTTCCACACAAGAAAATTTCATGCATAAATGATGCTAGTAATTCCTAACTCTCTAAGCTAGCTACATAAAAAACAGGGGAAGTCAAACTTAGTGTTCCTTGTCTATATGTTGCATAACCAAGTTGTCCCTTAGTTTCAAAGGGATGAAAATTTGTAGTAATTAAATCCAAGAACTTAAAAGGTAAACCTATACACAATCCAATTAATGTTCCCAACACAATAACTCTATGATGCATAGTTTTCTAGTCACAGATCTATGGCACATATTTTTCTCTATTAAGCCCACCATGGAATTCCCAATGAACATCATAGAAGTCACTAACTAGACACATTTGGTTATCATTAAGTCATTTTCAAACCTTCCAATTGTGAGCAAGACTCTCAATTGCTATCTCTACTTTTGTGGATAAGGCTTCAATCAATGGTTCTGCATGACCCTGAATGGGTTTGACAATTACAAAGGGAAAGAAATTGAACAAAGATGAATCTAGCATGAAAATATAGCTGCAACATTCAAATAAAGTAGATATAGGCGAAGATCACGTTTGAACCACCAGATCTCAAACTAGGGCGAGGTGAATCTCAAAGCTGGTGGCGCGCTAAGGCCTAATGGTGGTGAATCTTCAAGCTACGACGACGTCTGGGTAGTTGCGACAAGCTAGCGATGACAGAGTAGGAGGAGAGAACTCTCAAAGCACAGCTGGGAGCGAGGATAATTTGAAATTATCAGTGAGATTGGGGCCCTTTTAGGGCATCAACACCAGTGTTAATTTGATTTGCACTGACATTGTCAGACTTTTGTGACGCTAACAAGATTCATGTATTGACAGCGCTAAACAATTAGCGCCACCAATATTGCATTATTAGCGGTGATGATCTCTTAGCACTGCCAGTTAACCAAGTAACACTGATGCTAATTTAGTGTTAGTCCATTAGCACTGCCAAAACCCTATTTTCTTATACTGTTTCTTATGGTATTTTTTAGTTTTAGACTAAAAAATAGGATGATCTCATCTTTAATCTGATTAGCAACTAAATAGATAAAATCTATATCTCTTTTCTTATTGAAATAAATGTAAGGATAATTTCAAAAAAATTATAAATATTTCACTAGTCATACTAATAACCAAACAATAAAAAAATAGCCAAATTAATATTTTCATTAGTTAAACTAAAATTTAGTTCAATTGTCTAAAATCATCTTAAATCAAATGGATGCCTATGTGACTAACATCTCCTACAACCTAAAGGGAATGACTGTGCACTATCAACTTAGATCATAGATAGGAAGATGATATTTGGTCAATCCTTTTATGAAGATGTTCACTAGTTAATCAATGGATTAAGTAAATTGAATACAAAGAATATTTTAAGAGACTTGTTCTTGAATGAAATGATAATCAATCTCGATGTACTTGATACATGCATGAAATATTAGATTGATTGTAAGAAAAATAATATTGATGTTATCACACCAAAGGGTTAGAGGAGAGAAGAGAGGGATACCCAACTCCCTAAGTAGATGCTAAATCCAAATGATTTTAGCGGTTGCATTGGTAGGACTCTTGTATTCAAATTCAGTAGTAGAAGAGCAATGGTTCATTGCTTCTTGAAACTCCAAGGTAGAAGATTGGGACCAAAAAAGATGTTAAAACCACTAATAGATCATCGATCATCGAGATTACTAGCCCAATTGGCATCTAAGTAAGCATATAAAGTGTTGTTAGAGGATTAGCTAATGCAAAGACCATAATGGATAATGTGCTTTAGATAGAGAAGAATACATTTGATAGCCTTCCAATGCTCAAATTGAGATTGATGCATAATTGACACATACAATTAACAATAAAGATAATATCAGCTCTTGTAAGAGTGAGATATTAAAGTGCACTCTTGACACTTTTGTATTCTATCACATTGTTAAGAGGTTTCCCATCATGAAATGAAAACTAAGAGTAATTAGCAACTATAGGGTAAGAACTAGTTTGACATCATCCATGTGAGTGTGTCATAGCACATCCAAGATCTACTTGGATTGAGTGAGAACAAGACCAGAGAGAGTGGTGTGGATTTCATGTCTAATTAGTGTAGTGATTCCAAATCTTTCATAGAAAATTCATGACAAAGTGTATTGATAAGTCCACTAAGAGAGGATTGAAAATTATCGGTGACGATAATATCATTAATGTACACAAAAATAAAAGTAATTTTAGAGTAGCATTTGCAAATAAAGAGTAAGGTGTTAGCTTTTTTGAGTATGTGAAGTCCAATTCAAGAAGAAATGAATTTAATCTATGGAACCAATCATATGGTGCTTGTTTAAAACGATAGAGAGAACGTCAAAGATGATACATGTAAGAAGGATGAGTTGGATCAACAAAATCCTGTGATTATTTTATGGATATAACCTTACTAATGTCATCATATAAAAAAGTATTCTTAACATCAAGTTAATGGATCAACCATTCACGAGATATAGCAAGTGCTAATACTATTTATGATGATAAGTAGTTTAATTACTAGATTAAAAGTCTCATCAAAGTCATAACTTTCTTATTGGTTGTAACCTTTGGCTATGAGACAAGCTTTGTAGAGATCAATAGAACCATCAAATTAGCATTTTGTATGAAAGACTCAGTTACATCTAATAATGTGATATTGAGGAGGAGGTGGAACAAGTTCCCATGTATCATTTGAAAGAAATGCATCCTTTTGAGGTTGCAAATAACAAGTTTGTTGCTATCAAAAAATAATGAAGGTAATGAGATGCTTGTAAGAAAATTTCTTCGATACAATACTATCATCTTGAAGCCATGTGATTATATGATGAGTTCGCAAAGTGGCAGTTGGAGCAGCAGCTTGGTCCATGGAATGAGTGACTGTGATTGTTGGAAATATAAGATGACACAACAATTTGGAGGAACCTGCTACATAAGTGCTATTGGTGCATAGAACTATATAAGTTTGTTGCATAGAATTGTTGTTCACATATATGAATGTATCGCCTACAGAGGAGGATGTATAACTTTGTTACACATCCACCAAGGAGGGTGGATTATCTTATTGTTCAACCTATTGACAAGAACACTCAGAAAAAATATTAGTTTCATGTATAGGTAACTCTCTTGGAGATATGATAGAGGTGTCCATTGGTTGATGGTATGACTTAAAAAGTGGTTAATAATAAATTAGAGAAGGTAGGTTCAGGAGCAATGGCTTGGTTGATGTTTGAGTAGCAATAGCGGCTCTCATCAAATATAAAATCATGTGAGATGCATATAAGGCCAGAAGAGGGAGAGAAGCAATGGTAACCATAATAGCTAGATGGATAGTCAAGAAATTAAGACACACAAAATAGAACAATGTTGGAATTTATTAGTATTGTAAGATCATAAGGATAGCACAAGATAATCAAATACACATCAATCATTATAGGTAGATTTTGAATTAAAAACATATCTCCCAAGGGGATTTATTTTGAGTGGGAAGCCAATTTATAATATAAACTATTGTTTCAAATGCAACATCCCAAAATTTTGAACGAATTGGGATTAAAGAAGCATGGAGAGAGCAATTTCCAAAATTTGACGATGCTTTCATTGGCTACATCATTTTGTTATAGTGTGGGATAGGATAAATGATATCCAATACCACAAGTTCTTAAAATTACCTAAAAATGAGATGAAAAAATTATTATGCGCCATCAATTTGAACAAAAAAAATTCAAATAGAACAAGTTCTCAACATGTGCGCAAAATTTGTTGAAGGCATCATCAACTGGAGATCGATTTTCTAATAAAAAAATCACGAGAATTTAGTAAAATGATCAAGAAAAGTAATATAATAGTTGAAGCCAAAATGTGATGTTAGGGGAGGAAACATATAAAATATTATGGAAATGTAAATGACGAGAATGAGATGAAATCGAAAGAGAGCCAGTGTGAGTTATGGACATACCTAAGTCATCACCGATAGTCACCTAATTGGAATCTTTATAGTCTGAGTAGATGGATAAGTTGGATATGTCAACCATCACATGGTGGATAGCACTGAAATCAGGATACTAGTTGTGATAATTTAGATTGGTAGGATTAGAAGGAATCACTATAACATGAGCTCATTGAGAGCTCATCTCACATTGAAAGGCTTGATTGAAGCAAGTGTTTCCATTCTCGTTGCTATTTTGGAATCAAGGAGGCCGTCCTTATTGGGAGATATTGTCTCGTGAAGATCGACACTAATTTTGAGAGTTATTTTTGTTGCAAGATTGTTGACTAGAAGAAGAGTTGTATTGTAACAATTGAGAGGAAGAAAAGTCCTCTAAGAGGTTGTAAGATGAGCAATGGGACTAGCACTAAAAATACCAAGTTCTGAGCAATTATGCTTAAGACATGTTTACTAGGTGAGAAGCATAACATACAAATCTTTATGACTGAGAGGATCATTACAAACAGAGAGTTCATCTTCGAATTTCTTTTACTCAACTCTAAGGCCACAAAAGACATAAGATTGGTATTTCTCTAATGGGATGGGCTTGTCGATGGTAGCCAAATTGTCAGCAATAGCTTTCACGGGTAGAAACAATTGGTGCAAAATTTTATTTATTTTTTGAAGTGTTTGAAATTAGAGTCGAAGAGTGACAACACAAGCATTGTTTTTAGATACAAATGAGTGAGCTAGAGATTGCCATACCTCATGAGTGATGCTCATATTAGCAACTTGTGTGACAATTGCATCAGAAATATTACTTAATATCCAATCTAAGACTGGTTGGTCACAAAGGACTTACTTTCAATAGATCGAGTTGGGAATGCTCATGGGTGTATCATTGATATTGTTGCCTCTAGTGATAATAGGTGGAGGACAAGAAATTGAACCATCAACAACATTAGAAAGCTCATTTACTTAAAAATAAGAAATGAAATAAGTTTTTCAAATCATATATTTTGGATCATTCAATTGAATACTGATTGACAAAGTGTTGATGTTGTCGGATTCTAAGATTAGTGACACCTCGGCCATGGTTGTGAGCTCCATGGTACTTTGAAACATAGGAGATGATAAAGATAAAAATTGGAGAGACAGAGGTATGAGTGGAAATAAGGATTTGACAATTAGTCAAGATGCTTGATACCATGAAAATAATGAATTTTAAATTTTTATGTCACACTTAGACTCGTGTATTTTTCTTGATATATAAAAGATCGTATAAATTACAATATCATAAATTATTAAATGCTAATCACTACTTTTTATATGCATGAATAATCTCAATATTATTAAAATATAAGATAATCATTATAATGTATAATAAAGATAATAATTTTAATATTATTGAGATAATAATTGCTATTTCTCTATATGGCTAATAACTACTTCTTCATTCTTTGTTGGAATAGTTTTCCACAATAACTTCTTCTTCATCTTAATTGCTCTTAATTTTCTCGAGCAACTTCTTTCTTTTTTATCTTTTTTGTGTTAAAATAATTTTCTATAGTTACTTCTTTCTCTCTTTTGTATTCTTCTAGTTCTTTATTTTCTATATGTTTTTCTTAGATATATTTTTTTTGTCTATGTTGTTTGTTCAGATGTTTTATTTTATGCATTTACTAATATTTTTTCATATACTTTCTAAGTAACTAACTAAATTAAATACGATATAATATTATTTCAAAATTTTCATTAATCTTTTAATTGAGTTTTCTATATTTTTTATATTATTTGTAGTTTTGATAATTTTTTAAATATTTTTGATCGAAAGTCAAAATAGTAAAAGAACAAAATATGTAGAAATCAAAATTTCAATTATTTTAACTAAAACGACGGAATCAACTGAAACATTCTTGTTGCTCATAATATTATTGTGTAATATTCTTTGTTGCTCATAATCAAGATTGGACTGCAATGGAGCCATGCTCGTCGATCCAGAGTTTATTATAGTCCTTGTTGAAGTAGTCAGATTGAAGCAGAACTGAGCGAACGCTTTCGTCGATCCAAATTTAATGTCCCCTTTGTTGCATTCAACCGACGAAACGAAATTGGTTACAGCCCCACAGGGTAGCAATTGATTTGAATACTTGATTTTAGAATCAAGAGTCCAAATCAGGCGTTGCTCTTGTAAGGGGCAACAACTGAACTCGTTCACAAACCAATGTTAGATCATAATCAAGTCGAACACTATTCTCAATCCAGATACAATCCATATTAAAATTTGGAGCCAAATATTGTGGTCCAAATCCAAACGAGATTGGTTTAATTTCAGGTTGAGTGGGATCGAATAGCGGATTAATCTAATCCAAGTTGCAGCCCTAACAGAACGAGACAAACCAATTAAAAATTTTCCGGCCTGCATTGCAAATTGCACTAAAAAATTATGAAATTTATGCAGAGAAACATAGTTTAGCTTGTTTACCAAAAATTTTTTGAAAAGGAAAAAAAGCCGGTGAGCCGGGCATGTGATGCTAACATCCCTGTACACGTGTTCTCTGGAGGGGCAAAACCCATTTGCCGTACTGATTTTACATATTTTAAAATCGAAATTAAATTCTGATTCTTAAAAAATTAAAAATCAAAATCGCACCAATTTGATTTAAGGACCGATTTTTCGGTTTCCGTTTTAAACTGGTTCTAAAACCAATATATTTGTTTTTTTAATTATTTATTTTAAAATATTTTATTTTACATTAAAATTTTATAGAAAATTAATTTTAAATATATTAATATACAAATTACCAAAAAAAATTATTTTATTCGTTATAATCCTATAAAAATATAATTTATATATATTAATATATATAACATAAAAAATATTTTAAAATTTATATTATACATATTTATTATATATATATATTATATATATATAAATAATTAATATAATTTCGGTAAATTAATTTTTATAAAATATAAAATCGAAATCGAAATCGAAATCGAATTTTTAATTTTATCAAAATTAAAATCGGAACGATTTGCTTTGATGACAGGTTTCCAATTTTTTTGCCCACCCCCTGGCGGGCGGGCAGGTCTGATTCACTCGGGACAGCCATATGTGTGGGTCCCACGCGAAGACCCCGCCTCTAAATCCGGGGATGAGCATCACATCTTATGTTGCTATAGAGCACCGGATCATACGACTCCCAAGGCAACATGGACGGCTTTGATTTTTCTCTTTGCGGCATTTATGTAAGATACGTCCTACTACCTACTCACTCATTACGAGGCTACTAACGAGCCGGGCCCAAATCGGGTCTATCTCGACGCAACGCAGAGTGCCGTCCGGTACTGAAAGGAATCTTGCAAAAAGAACCATATAACCTTTGGAAAAATTTCTTGTCAGCCTCTTATTTTTTCATTATTATTTTCAATTCAATAAATTTTCTTAATTTTTTATCACTTCCTCGCACGAGATCGGTCATTTTGAGTCTATTGTTTAATCGTCTAATCGTATGAATTGGGATGCACGAGCGAGCGGATATGCACATGCAACACGACAAAATATACTTCTGACAAAAACAAATTGAAAAAAAATTATAAAACTGAAAAAAATAAAAAAATTTGTTGAATTAAAAAAATTTACAAAATTTTTGACAGACCTAAAAATAATTATCTCTATATTTTTATGTATTTTGAAAAGTAGCCTCATGCTCTTAGCACAAATATGGCTGTCTGAAATAATATTTTAAATAAGATAAGGCAAAGAGTAGGAAATTTTTTTTTTCTTGTATATTTGACTAAGAAATATGCTTTGGTTCATATGTGAAAAATAATATATGTTAGCTGAAGGTGCTCTTCACAAAATATGGTAAAAGATTAGGCTTCCGAAATTTTAAGAAGTCACATAAATATTCTTAGCAAAATTCAAATTTTAGTATTTTTAGTAAAAACTTAATTTAGTGAAACCCTAAAAAAAAAAAACTAATTTATGACTGAGAGATATGTAGGTTTGAGTTTCGTTCCGTCTAAAAAAAATACATAAATATATATTATAAATATCTAGAGGCTTAACATCTCAAATATTGATTTGCTTTATACACGAAAGATTATGTATTCAAATTTTAACGTCTCTTATCAATCTCATAAAATGGAAAATTTTGTTTCGCAATCTCTAGTTAAGATATAATTTTCACATCATATTAGAAATTGTGAAAATTATATGAAACTAAAATTTCACATTTATGTTCAACTTGATTAATTAAGTTTGAACCAATTTTTACTAACTTTTGATTAAGACATTACTTAAGAGAAAAACGAAAACTAAGTGATTAGGTGAATTTGAGATATTAAAAGATCGTATACAGCATCACTAATCACTAAATAAAAAGATAATCTCATTTTATCAGGCTTTTCGATAATTATCTTTTACTATATTAGTTTTCAAGTAATATGTAATTTCTTGTTTATTGGACTATCGGGCACCGTAAATAAGACTTGGGGAAAGTGAATACCTTTGCGACGTAAAATTAGAAGAGTTTAAGAACCTAAATGCAACTAATGCTACGCCAAAATGATGTTAAAATGCAAAAAAAAGAAAAACACAGGATGTATAGAGCAAAATTCCCCATCCAAAGTTTCGGGCAAGGGTTCCGGCCCGGGCCCTCTGCCCGTCCAAAATCCCCCCACCACGCCCGTTTCATGTCCCTCCCCTGCCTCTCGCCCTTTTAACTTCCCCTTCCAAACCAAAACTTAAAAACACCCTCAAAAATCCTCATAATTACTTATCAACCCCCCGCTTCTCCTTCCTCCTCCTTCTTCTTCTTCATCATCATCAATACATCTCCATTTGCCACTCCAATGGCTCGCCCTTCCTCCTCTAGGGCTTCCTTCCGATCTCCCACAGTCTAGATATCTATGAAGCCCATGCCCGCCCACCACTCGCTGCCGGCGGCGGCGCGGTCACGGCTGGTGGAGCTCGTCGGCGCTTTCTTCATCTTCACTGCCGGCGCCACCCTCGGCATGCCCATGAGCGCCCACTTCTCCCGCCTCTTCTCCCCCTCCCAGGCCGAGCTCTTCTTCCCCGCCGGCACCTACGCTGTCAACTGCGACCGCGACTGTATGGGCATTGAGAGCGTCGTCAAGCCCGGGTCCCTCAAGCACGGGATGACCGACAACGAGTTGTTCTGGCGGGCCTCGCTCGTGCCGTAGAAGCAAGATTTTCCCTTCGACAGGGTTTTGAAGGTGGCCTTCATGTTCCTCACCCAGGGACCGCTGCCTTTCGTGCCGCTCTGGGAGAGGTTCTTCAAGGGGCACGACGGGTTTGTACTCGATTTATCTCCACGTGCAGCCGGGGTACAAGCTCAATGTGTCGTTTGATTCGCCTTTCTACGGCCGCGAAATCCCCAGTCAGGTGTGTTTCCTTTTTTTATTTGTGATCTCTAGTTTTGGAATTTTGTTGTCTTTGTTGGTTTTTTGAGTTGCATTTGAAATGATTTATGGAACGAGACATACTTAGAAGGAAAATGTTGGATTTTGATGATTTAAGAGCACTGTTGAAATCAATTTGGTAGGTGTGAAGTCACAAGTTAGGTGTGTCTGTTTGTGATCTTTAGCTTTGAAATTGTTTAAGCTACATCTGGAAGTAATCTATATAAAATGAGGAATTTAGAAGGAGAAGCTTAGATTTTGATGATTTTAGAAGCATGATCGCCATTGGTATGAAGAAGGTATGCTATAGTTTTAGGAAACTATAAGTTGCCATATATTATTGACTTTAAGCAATCAGAAATTGAATATTCCTTGCTTATAGGTGGCAAATTTTGGCGTTTTTCTGTTCTAGATATGGCAAGAACACTTGTTTCCTAATAATTTATTGACAGCTCCACCATATGAATGATTTTTGTAATGCTGATTGACTTGATATGCAGGATTGCCTTGATCTGCCTTATGCATGATTATTCTGTTTTATCATTAGGCTAAGTTCGCTGTTTGGATCATATTTGAATACATCTGATATTTAAATGATTGTGTATAAAAGGCAAAAAATATTTCAAAGAATTCTGTGGCAGTATACAATGCAAGGTCCTAATGTGTATATATTAAACATACATTCCTCATATTTAAAGAACAAGAAAAGTATTCCACCTTTGATATTCCCTAGGATCTCCTAGGAGACTATGATGACATATATTGTTCTAAAGCAGTCGTCCTCAATATAATGCATCACAATCTCCTCAGAGATGTTTTGCAGCTGGCTAGTATACATATGCTTTTCTTTTATGTTAGTTGAAAATTATAAATATTAAGGGAGATTATCACGCAGAGTTGGTAAAAAGAACCATTTTGCATGTCTCTTCTCAACTAAAAGGTATCTTTTTCTTTGATTAGCTATCCTCATAAGGGCTTTTCACTCGTTTCATACATGTTTGGACAACATACTGTAGTCTGCAGGTTACCAGCAATAAAATAGATATTTCACCTGGTAACGATTTTAGAACTTTTATATATCATTACTGTGGAGCAGGACAAGCTAAAAAAATAATTAAGTGAGTTTTGATAAACCGATATCATACACATACCACATAGATAGTCCATCTTCGGGCTCTGAAAAACAACCATCCTTTCTATTTTTGACAGGCTGAGAAAAAAGATCATCCTTTTAGATTGCAGATGATGTAACCGGTTTGATAAATTAACTTCATCCCATTCTTCCAAGAATTTTCACAAATGTGGATATGGAAAGGGTTAAGCTTTTGAATTTTTCCCTTTTATTGAAGTTTGTGCTGCTGACCTTAGCGTCTACTGGTCCTTTGTGTTGGCAGCAAGAAATTTTATAAGATGTAAATATGGTTTCCTTCTCTGGTTTTATATGGTCATATAGATCTAGTTACAAGACAAAGTTTGCTCTTTTCACAAACTTGTGTAGTCATACTAGAATTCATGTGGTATTTGCTGAGTTTCCATGTAAATTAATATTTGGACAATTTTTTGAGCTGCTGCTGCTTTTTTTTATCTGCTGCATTTTCCCTCATATAAAATGAATGTATTGCTGTGGGAGATGGCCTAGTCAATTGCTGTGGTGAATCATATGCGGTCGAAATGCCAAATTTTTTTCTACCCTTACATTGTCTCGCAATTTCTTTTTCAAGATCAGCATATTGAGTATCCTGTTCTAATTTTCCATTTTCCTGTAAGTAAAATCACGGTAATATTGCCAAAACAACCAGCCGATGTCTCTGTAATAACATCCCTTGGCAGAAAAATTATAGACACTTTTTTCAGTTCTCAACTAACTTAAGCAGAAAAATGAGCTTTTTCTCAGAGAGGCGATTGTTGAATTATTAACATCTTATACTATCTGAGCTCTTATAGAATGTCCTTGCACTTTCACAATTACCCAGGGTCTGCATTGGTGTTTGAGAGTGATCTGAGCAGTGAATTATATTCAATAAGCATGTTGGAATTGCTGATCATTATGAAATCAAATATATCTGAATCTTTTTAAATCAACCTGTATATGATAAAAACCTAATGCTCAGTCATTCTTAGCACATGTTAGAAATGTTGGCACTTTTGGAAATTGAGTAACTCACTGTTTACTGAATTGGTCTTGTCTTGTGCATGTCAATTATCTGCAGGAAGTTTCGTGGGGCTCGATATCATTAGTTGATGCAGAAAAGTGCCTTTTGGCAAATGCTATGCTGGATTTCTCCAATGAGCGCTTTGTTCTGATCTCTGAAAGCTGCATCCCCATATTCGATTTCCCCACTGTGTACAAGTACCTCAGAGTCTGACTACAGCTTTGTTAGTCCTATGATGAAGACTCCCCACAGGGGCGAGGCCGGTATAGCCAAAACATGTACCCAGAAATCCATCTCTACCAGTGGAGAAAAGGGTCTGAATGGTTTGAGCTCAACCGCGAGTTGGCAGTTAGCTTAGTGGCAGACTACAAATGCCGCCTACACTGTTGAAAATATTGCAAGCCTTCTTGCTACTCTGATGAGCACTACATCCCAACATACCTGAACATGTTCCATGGTGCTCTGACTGCAAATCGAAGTGTGACCTGGGTGGATTGGTCTTACAGAGGGCCTCAGCCAGCAACCTATGACTGCCAACATCACGGTGGATTTCATTCAAACTATTCAAAATAATGGGACCATCTGCACATATGATAACAAGCCCAGTACTTACTGCTACCTCTTTGCTCGGAAGTTCTCTCCCAGTGCATTGGAGCCTCTACTCAACATCAGTTTGGCAGTGATGAATTTTTGAAGTCTTAGTTTTCCTTACCAGATATTCTTGCCTTCTCTGTTTTTTAGTTTAGAGCTGGCGTCAGGTTTTCGTAGTTGTAGATGGAGCTGGTGGAAGCTGATCCTTAGCATTTTGGTGTTCCCCGAGTCTATGCGAAGATTATGTGGTAATTTCAGTAACCTACTGACCATCTACATTAATTTTTCCTAATACAAGATCTTGTACTTGATTGGAAATTATAGATTTAGCAGCAAAGGCTGTCCTTAAACTACTATTGTGAATATTAACATAAATTGTTTCTCAGTGAATTAGGCCTGGCAAACTGGCAAAATTTACAGCTTTTTCTTTGATTGAGCAACGAGCTAGGGTTATAATTCTTCTAATTGCTGAGTTGATTTTGTTCATACTTTGCATCAATCAATGTTGACGATTACTATTGACAGCACCAACAATGCGATTGGCATTAAAAAATTACTATTTGTATTCTTTATTCTTTTTTCAATTTAAGGTTGTTTGGCCCAACCTAAATGATTCCAAGTTGGTTATTGATCTCCTTTGTTGCAGTTCCATGGATTTCCATTTTGAAGAATTAAACTTTGATCATGGATGGTAGTAGTGCTGCATAGCTTTCATGCTAAGTTAAATGTGTGTGTGAAAATTGAAATCGGAGGAACTCTTTCTTCGAAGTCATTGCAGTGGTTGAGTCATGCTTCTACGCGATTGTCATCGGCCAATTGTGTGAAAACTGCAACTGTCTAGTGTCAGATTGTGTTGATTTTGAAATAAATTGGATTAGTTACTAGTATGAGTAATGTGTTGTGATGAAAATTTTAAGTGAATTTTATTGTTGTTGTATTTGAAGAATATAAGTAGATGCGGCAGTTTTTGGATGAGTACAATTATACAAAAAAATAAGTACAATTACAATATAAGTGATCACAAATAAATAAAAATGAATATATATGAATGAAAAACGAATACATCAAATTATATAGGTAAATACAATTATACGATGGTGAGTGGATACAAGGTAGCTAAAAAATAAGTACATATGTATTAATTAAGGAATGAACAATATATATTGAATACATTAACAATAATAAATGAATATTAAATATATTACAATAGTAAATGAATACAAGAGCAATATATGTACAAATTTATTCAACTAATACTTTATATAGTACATTACAACGTCCGATCATGTTTTTTTCATCATTTTTAACACATATACCCTTTGAGGAAGATATCAAATGAATACTTCCTTTTTAACTCAATTAAATTCTAAATTAAGCTACATTACTAAAAATTATTATTTAAATCGTAAAAAAAATTTATATTATCTAAATCGAACTATTTTAATTTACAATTTTTTAAATCGCAAAAGAAGATTGAAGGAGAAGATAGACGAACGGACCTAATTCAAGACTGTGAAGAGCGCACTCAGCATAAAAATCGCCACTTCTCGAGGCGGACCCTGACGGGGAGATTCCTATGGCTGAAATTCCTATCGGGAGAGGCCGTCGAACAATAGCATTGTGGGATATCACCACCGTTGGGAGGCGCCCCCTGCTACAGAGATTCCTACGGCTGACATTCCTCCTATCGGGAGAGGCCGTCGAGCAGTAGCACCGTGGGATATCACCACCGTTGGGAGGCGGCGTGGGCTAGCCGAGATCGACAGAACAAAGGATTGGCTTGCAGACTCGAGGGGAAAAGAGTTTGCCGCAAGGGGGTATTGGCTGGAATATAGGTGTGCCGTCAACCAAATGAGCATTGAGGGGAGGTCGAAGACGATGAGTATCTTTGCTCTCAATCGGACATCCTTAACAGCTACAATGTAACTAAGCGTAAAATGTCCAATCAACGCCAACTGTGAAAGAAAGGCTGAATTTGATAAATTTTGAAAAAATAAAAGCTGAATTGGATGGACAAATATGAGTGGGGCTGATATGCAGGGGCAAACATGAATTTTCCCAAAATAATATTGAGCCAATCTTGTAATTATTGTAATTCATTATATTTTTAAAAAAATCATATTCTCTCTTAAGGTCTTTAGATTGCGAGATTGCGAGAGAAAAATGAGGCTGAAGCCTTCCCTCCATTATGAGTCACAAAGCTCCCTGGCTCACTGTTGGCTCAGCGCCGACACGACGTGCGAATGCGCGGTGATGATTCCGGCGGTGGAGGGGTTTTCTGACAGCAGGATCTCGTAGCCATCGTAGAAAGCCTCCATTCCGTCCGCCATCAGCTGCCACGCCAGGCCTCCGCCCACCGCTCCTCCGCTTCTCGCATAGTCATATGTGTTCTTGTACACCATGGTCATGTACGCGTCCCGCTCGCTCGTTGTGAACCCAGGGTCCTTGCTCGACTTCCCAAACTCCGCCACCACCAGAGGCTTCTTCAAGATCTTTCCGGCATCATTGGAGTGGCTCCACAGCCATCTCTACGAGAATGCATTTTGCTCATCATAGCTCTTGGATGATAACCTGAATCAGATGAAGTATTATATTAACACTTTGTTAATCTCTATTAAATTAATGATCATGGTCAAGTATTTTTTATGTATTTTACATCATTCTGTTTACCAAGTATCTGCATATATGTGGATCGTAGCGAAGTCAATATTTTTTATGAGATTGCTGGCAATGAAATCAGTGCTAACTTAGTACCCGGGGTTGTACTGCTTTTTGTCTGGTGTCGAGTCTCCGTAGAACCCTTCCATTCCGATTTCAAGCAAGTGCTTGCTGTGGAGTGACTTGGTGTAGGTCGCCATTCCTTGCACCCAAGCCTTTGTATGAGAAAAGAATTCATTAAGATTAAAGATGAAAAAAAAAGTAAAACAAAAATTAATGATTTTTTTCATTCATGTATGGATGCACGTACATGCACTGTGTCTCCAGAGTAGTCAGCCTGGCGGCGTGGCTCGTTAATGAGCTCCCACGCCATCATCGTTGGGTCGTCTTGGTAGCTCATCTTTGTTATAGTGTTGTACCTCCTTACCACTTTCTGCACCAATACAAACAAACCTTAATCATAATTTACATTTATAATCAAAACAAATTAGAAAAGTAATCCTAACTTTAAGTCAAATATTTTGCACCACCCTGATGTGGTTCTTGTAATACTCCTTCACCACTGGACTAGTATAGAAATCATCTTCACCAGCGACTGGTGTACCAGCTTGGCGAGCCCACTCCACATACTGCGCCCTGCCTCCAAAATCCTTAAAATTGTTAGCGAAGCTGAGGATCAACCGAATGCTGAACCGTTGTGCCTCCGAGACAACAAAATCGAGGCCCTCGAAAACCCGCTCGTCGTACACTTCAGGGGAGACTTGCAGAGCCCTGTCTCCACCATCGGCAAACGCCCATGTCCTGCAAACAATAAGGCGGGCTGCAGACGCCTCGCGGAACAACTCAGTTACCTTCTGGCGACCGAAGGGGTAGGTGGCAACATGCATCATCCAGTAGGAGTTGACGCCACTGAAGAGGAAAGGGGAGCCATCGAGGATGAACTCGGTGCCTTGGACGCTGACAAATGAGACGCCATTTCTTGGCTGTGATTGTTTCAAAAACCTAGCAGTAATTGTTTGAGCAGAAGATAGGAGTATTGCAAGAAGGAAGAAGGCACCCAAAGCTCTGATGTCGTCGTTATTGCTATGGAATTTGATTGCCATTTTGGGTGGTCTTCTTTTGAATGGAGGGAAAGATGAGTTTGATCGTGGGAAAAATGAAGACTTTTTGTTAGTTATCTGAGGGGATGGATATGGTTGGGTAGTTGGAAGAATTGGCGGGAAGTGGCGGCGCTGATGACGCTGGCGCGATTTAGCGGCCGATTGAGCGGTTTATTTGGTTGCGCAACAGGATGGGCCTTGACGGGTTATAACGACACTTTTTGATAAAGCAAACCAAACTGATAAGTACGTTGGAGACAGGTTTTGTAAGAAATTTTGGATCACTTTCTCAAAAACAAAAAGATTTAACTTTGTGAAATAATGAAATTGATTTGTTTCTAAACAAGAATGACAAAGTTTTTGAAATAAAACATTTGAGAAAATTCAAGAAAAATACTAAGATAATTTTACCAATGGAGATCATGATTGACTTTCAATAAATATGATTAAAGAAGAAACTATTGATCAATTGTTTGAGATAACCGTGGAGAAACTCATTAAAATCGATGAAAATAAAAATAGAAATTTTTATGTATAATCTCTTTAAATTTGTTTTATTTATAAAAAATTCCTTCAAATTTTGATATTTATCAACAATCTTCTCATTCTTTTATTTTCTAACCTACAATTCTCTGATCAAAATTTAATCATTTTTGTTTAAAAAAATCTTTTGAATCAATTTTCATTTAAACCCTTCATTATTTTAAATTTATGTTTTATTTTTTTATAACTATCTCTCTCTTTTCCCGACTGAGAAATCAGGTTTCCTCTCCCTAACCCTGCTCAGGCAAGCTTCCAAAACTCGTCTTATTAGTGTCAGATAAATGAAAAACATAAAAAAGAGGTGAAACAAGACTCCTCATTCCTAGAAGAGAACATTATTTGTCAGTAATTAATGTCATCTTCGTTCTCATTGTGAACTAAAGAATAAAACACAAAACGATGATGATACAACACAATTTAAAGTTGATTTTCAATAGTTTTTCTTTAATTTATTGTTCCAAGTTTTTTTTAATGTTTTATTTTATTATTTTTTGTTTCCTGAGTAAGTCTTTTCTTTATTGTGATTTGTATTGCTACAATAATTTTCATATTTTCCATAAACTATGACAAAAGTGATAAAAAAGAGTGAAAAAATTTATTCAGTCAACAAAAACTTAACAAACAAAATAAACTATCTTAATGCATACAGAAACACTGGAGACTCACTACAATATTTGTGAACAACCGCGGCGCTTTATTTTCGGTGCAGAATAAAGCGCTGTCAATATTAAATTTATATAAATACTAATTACTTAGCACCGATTTCATAACAACGTAGACAGCACTAAGAAATTAGCGCTGCCTAAATTAACTTTTATACTAATGATAAATAATTAGCATCGGTTTAATGAAAATATAGGCGATACTAATGTATTAGTGCCGCATATGTTAGACCATTATTCGTGCTAATTCCTTGGCGCCCACAATGATAACTTAAAATTCGATTCGGACCTGCTCGTGCCCTACCTCTAGAAACACAGTAGTGCATCTTCTTCTCCGGCAATTTTCAGGTGATCATCTTTGGGCCGGCTCTAGCCCTGTCTGTAGCTTCATCCCTACCCCCGGCTCTTTCCTACCGCCGCCCCTAACTCCAATCGACCGTTGGGTCAAGGTCGCCATCGAATCTAGCATCCTGGCGTCTCCGCACAGCCTCCTCCGACAATTGACAGATGAGATTTCAGCCTCAATATATCTAACACTTCTGCTGAAATTTCACTTTCCGCAATGAGCAACGTGTAACTTCGGGTTCTTACAGAATTCCCCTTTTTTTAATCTTTTCCTTGTTTATCTTTTTTCACTGCAAAAAGAAAAATCATGGTGACTGGCCAAACAACTGACCGGACCCTGATGTGAAAGTCAATGCAAAGAATTCACCTGTTAGTCCTGTGATTTCATAGATTATTTATTATTTTATTTTTGAGATAAGTTTGATTGTGTAATTTAGATCTGACAGTTAAGAAATATAGTAAGTGGTTTAAATTTGATTGCCTGATTGATATTTGTATATCAATGGATGACAATATAGACGAAATCAAATTTTATATGTGTGTGCTCATTTGAGTGTTCCGTGATGGGTCGAAACATTTTACAGTATACCCAGTATCTGGTCTCACTTTGGGATTGCCTGGTTACAAGAGGATAAATTATTTTATTTGAATTATTTGATTGCCTTTTTGTAAATATTTGGTCTTAGTTATAATTTAAAACTTTGATTTATAATTATAATAGATTTTGGGGGTTTATTTGTAAAATGATAGATAAAAAGATAGTTATAGTTCACGACTCGTGAGGGTTTTCTTTGTTTCTAATTGTTCTCAGGCTCGTGAGAAATTTTTCTTCCTTTTCAACTCTTCCCCATCAAAGAGTGGTAAGGACTCAAGATGGATTTGTTGGGATTTGCAGATAAAGTTTCAGAATTTTATTTCAGACTCTGAAGTATGTAAATCGGTTTAATTCGATTTTAAACTCAATTTTCTTGTGGGTTTTGCGTCAAAAAGTAATATCGGAGCCCGCAATTAGTATCAGAGTGTCCTTTTGATGGTTGGTTCACGAAAAATCGAATTATAATTATTTTCAGTTGAATTTCTCGAAACCCAATTTGGGAAAATCGAGTTTTTGTTTTGAGCTTGAACTAAAAATGATATCAAATAACCTATTGGTCTCCACAATTTTATTGGTGGAGAAAATTTCGAGTTTGGTTTTCAAAATTTTGATTTATGGTGATTATTCAACAGTCTCTTGAATTTTTGAAATTAATTATGAATTAAAATTTTGAAAGGGCTTTTTTGTAAAGTTGCAATTCAATTCAATTCCATCGATTTGTGCAATGAATTGCATTCAAATGAATTACAATTGGGTTGTATTGGTTTGGGTTATGAATTACAATTTGATTTCAAATTGAATTGTGATTTTGAATTCCAATGTTGATTCGGTTTATTGCTTATGTTAATTAAATTAATCTTGGTTAACACTGAGTTTATGATTATTTTAATTATTAAAAAATAAATTTTCATTATTATTTACTTGTAATTATATTTATGAGTTAAAATAACCAAATATTTCTTCAAAGGATTTTGAGGTTATTTTAATTTATAAATATTATTATTCTGTATTTATTTTCAACTCTAGTCAATTTAACCCAAAGGTTAAGTTGGTTTAGAAAATAAATAAATATAGAATATTTTGAAAATTTATTTGTGACTATTATGATTTCATTGGCGGGATCTCGTGGTTTGTATTATTTTTCTAAAGGAGGTAATACAAGATCACAATTTATCTCGATTCTGATTTTACTTGTGATTTGAAGGATCTTGTGATTTGTGTTATTCTCCCGAAGGAGGTAGTATAAGGTCATAATTTATCTCGATTTTGATTTTACTAGTGATTAATGGGATCTCGTGATTTGTGTTATTCTCCCAAAGAAGGTAGTAAAAGATCACAATTTAATCCCAATTCTAGTTTAGCTTGTAATTTCTGGGATGTCGTAGTTTGTGTTAGTTTCCCAAATGAGCTAATATAAGATCACAATAATAATCCCTATTTGGATCAATGGGATCAATGGAATCATGGATTATTTGTCATTGAAATGCATTTATTGTGTATTTGAGCTATCCATTACAAAATTTACAGTATGAAATCTAGTAGTCAGCTTTTCAAGGTCGAGGTCTTGAATAGATCAAATTACTTGATTTGGAGAAGTGAACTAGAAACTTATTTGGTATTTCAAGTTTTGACATTGCTTTTGATACTACTGAACCGCTTATTGGGTCAAGCCAATTTGAAAAATGGCACAAAGCAGATAAATTAGTAAGACTGATAATCAGAAGAATAATTTCTGAAATAATTCGTGTCAGTTTGTCAGATGTTTATTCTGCCAAAGAATTACTTCAGAGTATTCATGACAGATTTGTTGGGTTCTTTAAAACCAAAAAATTATCTTTGACTCGAAAACTACATAACATAAAATTGGCTGAGAATGGGAATGTTCGAGAACATATATTGAAAATGTTCTTGATTGTTCATGAGTTGAAAAGTTTGGGTTTGAGTCTTGATGATGAATATGTCATATATTGTATCCTGAACTCGCTGTGTGCATCCTTTGAGACTTTTATTATTAACTATAATACACATGATCGTCATTGGACGATGGATGAATTGCTGAATCAATGTGTCTCAGAGGATGAAAGGAGGAAGGCTATTAAAGCTGAACTTGTGAAAATTGAATCAGCAAATTTGGCTGAGAAGAAACAAAAGTTTAATTCTCGGTCCAGAAAGCATTTTAAGAAGCAAGCCTGGAAGAAGAAATTTGTAAAGAGTAAGGATGATGTGAAAGGAAAAGCACCTACTCAGTTAAAAGAAAAGATTTGCTTTTATTGTTAAAAGAAAGGGCATTTTGTAAAAGACTATTACAAATTGAAGTTTCTGCATGAAAAAAATAAGATAAATTTAAATGTCTAATTTATTTTGAGTCAAGCTATATTGACGTTTCTCCTTATGCATGAATTGTGGACTCCGGATCATCGGTCCATATATAAACTATTATGCAGAAATTTCTGGACCTAAGGAACCAAAATGATCAGGAGAAGTATGTCTTTATGGGGAACAATGAGTGAGCTGAGGTCGTCGGTGTTGGGACATACACTTTGGTTTTCTATGGTGGGCATACTATTTTACTGTCAAATACAGTTTTTGCATTAGTTATCAGACGTAACTTACTGTCAGTTTTCAGACTTACAGAAGCTAGTTATTATATTACTTTTGGCAAAAACTCTGTATCTCTGATATATGACAATGTTGTTGTTGCTACTGGTACTGTATCTGATAGTTTGTATAAATTGCATGTGAAACTGGAAGTTGACTCTACAGTACAGTGCTACAATGTTGATTCCAGACATATATGCCCTTATAATTTGATTGTACAGTTGGATAAAAATTCTTCTCATCTATGGCATTGTCGCTTAGGTCATATTGGTAAAGATAAACTGAAGAGACTCTGCTATGACGGAATTTTATAGAATATAAATTTCGATGACTTTGGTATCTGTATGGATTATATTAAAGAAAAGATGACAAGAGCATCATTTCCAAAAGTATTAAGATCTAATAATTTGTTAGATCTAATCCATACATATATTTATGGTTTGAATGGGGTAGTCACAAAGAATGACCAGAGATACTTTGTAATATTCATTGATGACTACTCGTGATATGGATATGTGTATCTGCTTCATAGAAAGTCAGATGTATTTGAAATATTTAAGGTATATAAAACTGAAGTTGAAAATCAGCTGAGCAGAAATCAGGTCAGATAGAGGAGGTGAATACACTTTTGATATTTTTCGATAATTTTTACAGGAGCATGGAATCATTACAAATATAACCATTACAGGAAATCTAGAGAAAAATGGAGTTGTAGAAGGGAGGAATAGGACTTTGATGGATATGATACGTTGTATGTTAGTTTTCAGTAAATTGCCAGACTCTTTATGGGGCGAAACACTAAAAATGGCTACATATATTTTAAATAGAGTATTATCCAAATATGTTCTTAAAACTCCTTTTGAGTTATGATTTGGAAGAAGACCCAGTCCGAATCATCTTAGAATCTGGGTTGTGATGCAGAAGCTATGATTGCTGAACCTAATATGCCAAAAACTGCAGCTCGGAACTTAAGTTGTAAGTTTATTGGTCTTCCATATAGATTTAAGGGTTACATGTTATACAATCCTATTTAGGGCTCCATATTTGAAAGTAGTGATGTCAAATTTCTTGAATAGGGCACATCTGTCACAGGAAGAAAGAGGAAAAGAATTAAAGTTGAGGATGAGTTAGATAGAGCTGGACAAGGTGAAACACTGATGGTTGTGCCAAACTAGTTATATGAAAGACCCAGAAGAATTCGTAGATCAGCTCTATCAGATGACTGTGTTGTATATTTAGAGGAAACTGGAGATATGCATATTCAGAGTTCAGATAATATAGATGACATGTCTATCTCATTAATCACAGAAATGATGATCCATTGAATTTTTTCAGAAGCCATAAGCAGTGAGAATGCAAAATTTTGGTTGAATGCAATAATTGAAGAAATTGATTCCATGTAGAAAAATGAGGTTTAGTCTCTAGTGCCAACTCCTATAAACTGCAAACCAATTGACTGTAAATGGGTCTATAAGACTAAATTAAAAACCAATGGTGAAATTGACAAATATAAAGCAAGGTTGGTTGCTAAATGATACACTCAGAGAGAAGGAATTAATTATGATGAGATTTTTTTTCCAGTCTCTAGAAAAGATTTATTAAGAATCTCAATGGCATTGGTTGCACATTATGATTATGGACTCATTTAGGTGGATATCAAAATAACATTTCTGAATGGGGTTCTTAAAGAAGAAATTTATATGATTAAGCCAGAAGGGTTTATCTGAAAAGGTGATGAAACAAAAGTCTATAGACTACATAAATCCATTTATGGTTTAAAACAAGACTCTCAACAGTGGTTTATTAAATCTCATGAGGCAATCATAAAATTTAGCTTTAAGGAGAATACAACTGATAATTGTGTATACCTGAAAGTCAATGGGGGTAAAGTTCAAATTTCGATGTTATATGTTGATGACATCTTATTGGCAGGTAATGAACTAAATTCCCTCAGAAAAACTTAAAGGATGTTGTTTACAGTCTTTAAAATGAAAAATCTTGACAATACTTCATATATCTTGGGTATTAAAATATATAGAGACAGAAAACGTCGATTGCTTGAGCTTTCTCAAGATACATATATTGCTAAAATTTTTCAACAATATAGTATTGACAATTGTAAAGCTGTAGAGACACTTATAGTCAAATGTGATAAGCTTAATATTTAACAATGTCCTCAAAATGAAATTGAAAGACGGAAGATACAAAAAAGTTCTTATGCTTCAGCTGTTAGCAGTTTGATATATTTGATGATCTGTACTCGTCTAGATATTGCTTTTGTTGTGGGACTTCTTAGCTGATATTAAAGTAATCCAGAAATGACTCAATGGAGAGCAGTTAAGAAGGTTTTTCGTTATTTGAAGAAAATCCAAAATTATGTGCTCTTATTTGATGATTATAAATCATTAAATATTCTTAGATATACAGACTGATTGGAAAGGATGTCACGACAGTTTGAAGTCTACATCAAGATATGTGTTTACTTTGGCAGAGGGATTTATTTCATGGTGTAGTATGAAATAGACTACTACTGCTTTATCAACTATAAAGGCAGAGTACATAACTTGTTGTGAGGCTAGTAACATGCTATGTGGTTGAAATATTTTCTCTATGATCTCCAGGTGATTGATTATATTGATAGGCCAATGCAAATAGTCTGTGATAATGATACAGGTATATCCCTTATTAAGAATGCTAGATGTCATTCCAAGGCAAAGCATATTGAGCTGCAATTTCATTATATCCGTGAAAAAGTTTAAAAAAAGGATATTATTATTTCATGGATTTCCTCTGTAGATAATCTAGCTGATCCAATGACTAAAGGCCTGACGGTGAAAATATTTAAAGAGTATGTCAGTCATATGGGGATAGTTTACAAACATGATGTCATGTTTTGATTGTTACATATTTTTATCTGGTTATAGTTTATTTTTCAGTAAATTATCACTTTCCCCATATGAAATGATTCCATTGATGTATTTTGTTCTTAATCTTCTAATGTGAAAGATGGAGTTCTTGGGAATATCGTGGGTCATTAGGTAGGTTGGTGATAACCACCTACATGAGGACCTAATGATCATGTGTAGGTGATTCCTGAAATACTTGAGGTGAAGGTATGACTAGGCATCATATCCATTTTATACCTCTTACTTAGATGAAGTGCATTGGCACTTGTGGGATGTTCTCAGTACAGTTTGTGCATTTAAGTGACGTGTTTCTAAAAGAAACACGAAGTGACTAAACCGTCAGTGAAAAAGACATGAGAATTCTCACTACTGTTATGTTTATTATATGCCTTGTTCCATGAGCACATTATTTATACATACGGTTGATGTTATTCAACTCAACTGATATAGTGTTTTATTTGCTTTGATATGAAAACAGTTGGTATACCATTAATATATATCCATCCGTGATTGGGCATGTATGGGGACTACTGAGGAAGAGTGGTATAGTCCATTGTCTCTGAATTGCACAGTTGGGATCCCATTGCTGAAAATTAATTTTTCAAAATTATTTTCAGTATATATGAATCTATATATGTATAAATAAACAGATCTATTGGCCAAGTGGGGGATTGTTAGTCTTGTGGCATTATACACTGTTTATTATTTTATTTTTGAGATAAGTTTGATTGTACAATTCGTGTCAGACAGTTTGGAAATATAGTGAGTGGCTCAAATTTAATTATTGATTGATATTTGTATGACAATGGATGACAGTATAGACGGAGCCAAATTTTATATGTGTGTGCTCATTTGGGTGTTCCGTGATGGGTCAGAACGTTTTACAGTATACCTAGCATCTTGTCTCACCTTGGGATTACCTAATTGGAGGAGGATCAATTGTTTTATTTAAATTATTTGATTTGGACTTTTTATAAATATTTGACCTTAATTATAATTACGAAACTTTGATTTATAATTATAATGAACTTCGGGGATCTATTTGCAAAATGATAAATAAAAAGTCGGCTACAATTCACGATTCATGGATTGAATTGAATTGAGAAAGGAATTGAGAATAGAGAATAAAGAGTTTTCTTTATTTTTTATTGTTCTCAGGCTTGTGAGAAATTTTTCCTCTTCAACTTTTCTCCATCAAAGAATGGTAAGGACTCAAGGTGGATTTGTTGGGATTTATAGATAAAGTTTCTGAATTTTATTTCAGACCTTGAGGTATGTAAATCAGTTTAATTCAGTTTTGAACTCGATTTTCTTATAGGTCTTGCGTCAGAAAGTAAAATCGGAGTCCGCATCACCTACGTACATTGTGTCTCCAGAGTAGTCCGCATGGCAGCGTAGCTCGTTGATGAGCTCCGACATCATGATCGTTGGGTCGTCTTTTTAGCTTATCTTTGCTATTGTGTTATATCTCTCTGCCACTTTCTGCACCAATAAACCCAAATTATAATTTAGATTCATACTCAAAGCAAAAATAGAAAATAATCCAAACTTTAAGTCAAGTAATGTTCACCACCTTGATATGGTTCTTGTAGTACTCTTGCACCACTCGACTTGCATAGAAATCATCTTCGCCAGAGAATTGTGCCTCTCGCCGAGCACACTCGGCGTACTGTGCCCTTCCGCCAAAATCCTTAAAGTTCTTAGCGAAGCTGAGGATCAAACGAATGCCAAACTACTGTGCCTCAGAGACCACAAAATTGAGCCCCTCAAAAACCCTCTCATCATATACTCCTGGAGTGACCTGCGGAGCCCCATCTCCACCATCGGGAACCGCCCATGTGCTGCAAACAATAAGGCCGGCTGCGGAGGCTTCAAGAAACACTTCTGTTACCTTCTGGCAGTCAGCAGGGTAGGTGTTAGCATGCATCATTCAGTAGCAGTTGAAGCCATTAAAGAGGGATGGCGAGCCGTGGAGGATGAACTCCTTGCCTTGGACGCTAACAAAGGAGCCGCCATTGCTTGGCCGTGACTGTTTGAGGAGACGATACAAGTAAAATTTTAAGTTTCAGTCAAAACGGTTTAATTTCGTACTAATTGAAAATATTTTGACCTAAAATTTGATTTTAAATTTTAAAACTATATTAGTTAATATTATATATTATTTTTATATTATAAATTAAATTTAACTCAATGGTTAAGGTAATTAATCCCGAGTCACATGAGTTAAGTTTGGATGTTGCTTGGTGTAATTTTTTCTTCAATATTTTAAGTATTTTTTAATCTAAAAATTTTAAAAGAATATATGTATATAATTTTTAAATTTTTTAAAATACTTTTAAATTTAAAGTTAAATTTAATAAAAAAATTTAAAAAATTTTCATCGAAATTCAAAGCGGATTAGTTTCAATAGTTTCCATTTTGGGGGGGCCGAAAATGATTCTAAAACTAAAAATTAAAACCTTGGATAGATACTCCAAGAAGAAAGAACACACCAAATGCTTTGATGTTGTTTGATGATACCCTCAAATCGGTTCATTAAGGATATAATAAAGTGGCCCGAAATCACATCCAAAAAGGATCTATTATATGAAGGTAACAACATTTTAGAAGATAATCATGCTAAATTTCCTAAAAATTTGGGATTTTATTCCTATAAAGTATAGTCCATTGAGATCTTGATCACTTTAAAAGGCAGAGGGATACAGACTTTCAAAGTCTAAATTCTATTATTTCTTTCTCTTCTATATTTTATTATTATTTCTCTCAAAGAATGATACTGAATTAAGTATCGGTGGGGCTCCAGTCTAGCTGATCAAATTTTAAGGAGTCTCTCAATTCGAAATTAATGGTAAGTTTGAGTTTATGAATGATAGTACTTTCATTAAGGTTCATTCCATCGCCTTGTTGCCTAACTGAGAAATCGCTAGTCTCCTGTAGTTCAGCTACTAGGATGAGCAATGCGATCCTATGCATGACCTTTTGCAATTTAGTCTCCAGGATGAGAAACGCGATCCTAGGCATGTCCTTTTTGTATTTAGGCTGTGATGCCCTCGACTCAGCACGATATTGTCACTGAGCGTTTGCGGCCCGCGACCCACCCAACCCCAGAATTTTATTTTTTCCAGTTCTCCGAGAAAAGGCCTCGTTGTTGGGTTTATGGCAGTCATCATATTTAGTATAGTCTCAACTCCAACACTTTATCGATGTAGGACTAAAGACAACTACTGTCAGTTATAAGCCCACTGTTTGCCTACTGGCCCACTGGCTCCACCGGGCCTTACAATCTCTCCCCCCTCAAGTGCTCAGTGAGGATGTTGAGCTAGTCCACATCGATCAAGATATGTGAAGTGGCTCTGATACCACTATGTAACGCCCCCGACCCAGCACAATATTGTCCCTGAGCTTCTGCGGCCCGCGGCCCACCCGACCCAGGATTTTATTTTTCCCAGTTCCCCGGGAAAAGACCTCGTTGTTGTGCTTACGGCAATCATCATATTTAGCCCAATCTCAACTCCAACACTTTGTCGATGTGAGACTAAAGACAACTGCTGTCTGTCTACTGGCCTACTAGCCCCACCGGGCCTTTCATAGGCCTTCAAAACAAGTAAACACTATCCTAAACATAGCCTCACAAAGTAGCCTCAAGACAAGCGCATAATCCTAGGCACCACCTCTTGCAAATTGGCCTTCAGAATAAGTAACGCCTCCTCGGCACATCTTTTGTAGTATGATCTACAGGATAAGTGACGGTGTCCTTGGTTTGACCTCTTGCATGCTCTTTCAGCTCAAATTGTCATGACTTGATGCTCCATTGAAAACCTGATTAAAAATTATAGACTTGACCGAAAGATAAAAGTAACTTGATGAATGATGGCTTAAAGACGTAACCCAAGAAAAATATGAAGTTAATTCGACTCATCAAGCCACGAAGACTCGATGCCTAGAGTTGGTGGGTCTGATGATATAATGAACTCTCAAATCGGTTAAGTTAGAGTCTAATAAGTCGGTCTGAAATCCAATTTAGAAAGAATTCATTATATAAAGATAATAATATTTCAGGAGATAATCATGTCAAATCTTCTAAAAAACTGAAATTCTATTCTAATAAAGTACAATCTATTTAGGTATAAAAATAAAGTACTTCTATCACTTTGAAAGGTAGCGGGACATACACTCTCAAATCTTAAATTTTATGTCCTTTCTCTTTTTATATATTATTATTATTATTTTGAAAAAGTAATACTGACTTAAGTATCAGAGAGACTGCCAAACTTTGACGATCTCACTTACAATGTATTTATTTTGCAGATTTTGCGATATGGATTAGTCTAGTGAATCAGATCTCAAGAAGTCTCCCAATTTAAAATCGATGACAAGTTTGAGTTTATCATCACCATTATTATTTCTTTGAATTTTGCCGTTTTGTGTTGCTTTTTTTGGAAATAATTTTGATGGAGAGAGATGAGTTTGAAACTTTGAAGGCAGGGTTTGAAAAGGATTTACAGCGAGGAGGGGAGGATAATATGCATGAAATCGAGGGGAAAAGTGATAACTTTTTGTTAGTTATGCAGGGAGGAATTGAATTGGGCAGTTGGAGGAATTGGCGGGAAGGCGTGACGCGGGAAGCTGTTCACCTGGCGACCACTTAGTCCACCATCCAATCGACCCGAAAGAAGCCTATTAATAAAAAGTTAAATCAACAACATAATTTACGTCATCATAGCAAAAAATTTATGTAAAACTTGGTCTACTACAAATTCACTGGTATTTTTTTTTCCCATCTAATTGAAAGTTTTTTTGGCCATATGAGCATGGAGGTGTTGTTCATTTGTTTTTTTTTTTGTTAGAGACTGGTATTTTGAGAAATTAAAATTTTCACAATTTGAGAACATTGAAAAGTCAAATTTTTTTTGTGTATTTGATTCGATGAATTTAAAATTGTAAAAATTTTAAATTTTCTATTAGGGTCAAGCTATTTTAAATTTTTAAATTTTAAAATATTAGAGTGAATCACAGTTAAATACTTAAAATATTGAATATCAACGTTAATTTTATTCTTTAAAAGATATCTTAAACATCTAAATTATTTTTAATTATAAAAAATTAAATATTAATTATTAAAAATACATTTAATATTTAGAATATCTTAATTATTAAAAATTTAATATTAATTTTAAAATATATTCAATAAATAAAATATTTTAATTATTAAATATTTAAAATTATTATGTGTTTGAAAATTAATTGAGATCACGTGTCATTCATGTGACTTGAAATAAACCTCTTGGGCTTTGATTTCTGCCCAATTTGATTGAAAATTAAAATTCTTGAAATTAAGAATTTTAATTTTTTACCAAATATATATTAAAATTTTTAAATTTCAGGACTTGATTTTTTCCATAAAACATATATACACTAAGGTTTAGTGTAATATAATCGACCACCGCCTTTTGACCTGCTATTTTCTATTTTTGAGAAACTTTATGATAAATATTTATGAATTGCAGTTGTTTTTTTTGGATTGATTAATTAATATTCCATGTGCAACAATATCATTTTCAGTTGAGTCACGGGTCGTTAGAGGAAATGGCGGGAAGACGGCGTGATAATGACGTGGGCGGTTTTGGCGGTTGAATCAAGAGATAAATTGCATCAAACGCAATTTTTCACGAAATTCTGTAATTTTGGATTCTTGAGTACCTGAGAGGTTCAATGAGCTTCATTCACGAGGCCCTCTCACGAGCTCACAACAACTCTGAAACAATTTGCGACTGACAAAACGTACGATTTTGCTGTTTGATTTATCGAAGAAAAATTTTGGATTCTGTTTGGTTCGAAATTAAAATTAAAATTACCATTAAAATTCAAATTAAAATATAAAAAATAATTTAATTACATTTTTAGTATTTAAATATTAAGTATGATTTATAAATTATATATATATATATTTAAAACTATTATATCTTTAGGTATATTAATTATTAAAATTTAAATAAATAAAAATAAAAATAATATAATAATTTATTTTTTAAAATAAAATAGAGTTAATCTGATTATTATTATTTTAATATTTAAATATTAGACCGATCAAAAACAAAATAATTTTCATCTTAATTTTAAATCAAACGAGACCTTTGGGATTATCTTCGACCAAATGGTCATATATATAGATAGACAATTTTTTCAGGATATTTTGTTAGAAAATCCACTCCTTTATCCGTTCCGTTAATCTTTTCGGAAAGTGACGTTATAGCCGTTAATCCTCCAACTATCCAATTCAACCCATCCTTCCTCGTAACTAACAAAAAGTTTTCTCTTTTATCCTCAATTTGTGCATATTTTCCCCTTTAATCTCCTTATAAATCCAACCTTCAAACTCATCCTTCCCTCCATTCAAAAGAAGACCACCCAAAATGGCAATCAAATTCAACAGCAATGATAACAACACCAAAGCTCTGGGTGGCTTCTTTCTTCTTGCTATACTTCTGTCTTCTACTCAAACAATCGCTTTTAGGGTTTTGCAACAATTACAGCCAAGCAATGGCGGCTCATTTGTTCGCATCAAAGGCACCGAGTTCATCCTCGACGGCTCCCCTTTCCTCTTCAATGGCTTCAACTCCTACTGGATGATGCATGTTGCCACATACCCCTCCGATCGCCAGAAGGTAACCGAGGTGTTTCGCGAGGCCTCTGCCGCGGGGCTCACTGTTTGCAGGACATGGGCATTTGCCGACGGTGGAGACGGGGCTCTGCAGGTCTCTCCAGGAGTATATGATGAAAGGGTTTTCGAGGGACTCGATTTCGTGCTCTCGGAGGCACACCGGTTTGGCATTCGTTTGATCCTCAGCTTCGCCAACAACTTCAAGGACTTTGGCGGCAGGGCACAGTATGTAGAGTGGGCTCGCCAAGCAGGCGCACGGGTCTCCGGCGAAGACGATTTCTATACGAGTCCAGTGGTGAAAGAGTACTACAAGAACCACATCAAGGTGGGGCAAGTTAATTACTTGACTTAAGGTTTGGATTATTTTTCTAATTTTCTGTCGGATATGAAACATAATTTTAATTTGGGTTTGTCATTTTGGTACAGAAAGTGATAACAAGGTACAACACCATAACAAAGATGAGTTACCAACATGATCCAACGATCATGGCGTGGGAGCTCATCAATGAGCCACGCTGCCAGGCTGACTACTCCGGAGACACAGTCCACGTCCGTGCATCCATACATCCATGAAAACAAAATCATCAATTTTGGTCTTACTTTTTATTTTATCTTGAATCTTGATGAATTCTTTTCTCGGACACAGGCTTGGGTGCAAGAGATGGCGAGCTACACCAAGTCACTGGATAGGAAGCACTTGCTCGAGATAGGAATGGAAGGGTTTTACGGCGACTCGACGCCAG
Organism: Trichopus zeylanicus subsp. travancoricus; assembly: GCA_005019695.1. Classification (NCBI taxonomy): domain Eukaryota; kingdom Viridiplantae; phylum Streptophyta; class Magnoliopsida; order Dioscoreales; family Dioscoreaceae; genus Trichopus; species Trichopus zeylanicus. Next base: position 179,326 of record RXID01016082.1, read on the forward strand.
ACAAGAAGCAATACAATCCCGGCTACCAAATCGGCACTGATTTCATTGCTAGCAACCTCATCAAAGATATCGACTTCGCCACAATCCACATCTATGCAGATACTTGGTAAGTTGAATGATATAAATACACAAGAAATTTGACGGTGATCTTTAACGTAATATAGATAAACAAAGTCTTAATATAATATTTCATCTGATTCAGGCTACCATCGAAAAGCGATGAAGAGCAGAATGCGTTCTCTCAGAGATGGCTGTGGAGCCACTCCGAGGCCGCGGGGAAGATCTTGAAGAAGCCTCTAGTAGTGGCGGAGTTCGGAAAGTCAAGCAAGGACCCCGGATACACGGTGAGTGAACGGGATGCGTACATGAGCATGTTGTATAAGAGCATATATGATTATGCGAGAAGCGGGGGAGCAGTGGGCGGAGGACTTGTGTGGCAGCTGATGGTGAAGGGGATGGAGGCGTACTACGACGGCTACGAGATCTTGCTGTCAGAGAACACGTCCACCGCCAGAATCATCACCGCACAGTCGCATGTGATGTCGTCGCTGAGCCAACAGGTGAAAAAAGAAGCGAAGGCATAAGGACGATTTAGCATTCAGGGATCGAGACAGAAGCAGTAAAAAGTGAGGGGATTAATTTAACTTTTATCATCCTCATTTATGGATGTTATTTTTAAAATATATATCAAATGAATAATTATCTCAAAGAAAGATATTTATGGAATCGATAATGCCCATTCTTTGGTTAGTCAGAGATTTTTTTTTTTTTTTTTGGTGAAATTTGTTGGATTTAACCGAAATATGTTACTTTGGAGTCTATATTAGGTATTAATTCAAAGTCAAGCCCTTAACCGAGAGAGTGTGAGAAGACTAAGACATTTTCGTCCGGCTAAATCAATCAAATCAACACCAAACTTATCAAACCAAACCCCAAGTGGTTGAATAGTCGGAGCCATCTTCGCAATATGATCTGCCAACCAGTTGTTCTCTCGGAATATATTTGAGACGCAAATCGGGAGAAAGACTCCAAGGTTGAACTTCAATCGAAATTCAAGGAATGAGTCTCTATATCAAGATTTCACATCCAACCATTGTGTCATTTGTATCCATTATCTTTTTATATTTTTAATTTTTCAAATTCAAGTAGTTCTATTTACTGCTATATTTGTGGGAGAGTGATGTTGTGCATCATCACAAGTCTTGATCTTGGAAAGAAATAAACTAAAAAAAAAAAAAGGAGAAAAGAGGCAATTGGAATCGCAAAATCGAAAAAAGCTACATTAAAAGCTTCTTACTATTATTTAATAGTTGCATGATAGCTATCAAGTTTTACTTAATAGAAGCAATATATTATATATATAGTTGTGAGTTAGATTCAATAACTGTTAGGGTAACTTTACGTAACCTAAGAAAAAAAAAAAAGAATGCTCCATTGGAGGTGATTTTGAAGCATCGCCAGTATCCAAAATAACATCCATATTGTAATATTAACTTTTAATCATTAATTTTTTTATCGTGAATGTATTAATATTTTTAAAATGTCAATAAATGTTATTATCAATGTTTTTTTGGCATTAAAAATATGCTGATAATTTGTTACTAATATCGACACTTAAAAAAAAGGGCAATCCAAAAAAGACCTTCACTGCGGTATTTTTTTTTTTTAATTTTCAACACTAATATAGCACCATAAGTAATATAATTAGTGCTGAAAATTTTTACCGATGTTAATTTGTAACAATTGAAAAATACCACCTTAAGCAACGTCGCTAAAATTTACTGCCACTAATGGATAAATCATTAACGATGCTAAATCGCTAACGAATTAGCCATTAATAACGCTTAAGTATTAAATGGTCATTAGTTTAATGCTTAAGCACGACTAAAGGCTTAAAATTAGATTACTGCAGAATTTTTTTTTAATGAAACTATAAAAAAATAGATTATCATACTAGAAAAATAGTGGTTGCTGAAGTGAAACGAAAAAATACGAGTGATTTAATTACTCAGCAAAATTTTAAAATTGATTCAAATATAGAACATGATTTGAAAAACATGATCAATACAGCCTGAAACTGAAATTTCGTGACACCTTCCATGACATCAATTACGTCGAGTAGAATTGAAGCCTCCAGACGGGCAGATCAAGAAAAGAAAAAAAAAAAAACCAGTAATGACTAAAAATGAACTGCTTCCAAAGGCGTAGTCATTACTGCTTCCAATGACTACAAAGCCATAGCTAGTTCAGCCCTTGTTTCAGAAATTACAATTGTCATATACATCTATACTGAGGGGTTCAAACGTCAAAGACAAATATAAGAAGTGGAATACAGAAACTTATTTCAAATCCAAGTTAATCATAGATTCTAGTTTTATCTCAGTTACATCATAGCTATTACACCAGAAATCAAAGCATACTTCCTATCATTGTAATTACTTTTAAACTGGCTTAATAATAATAGGACAGGGATAATAGAAAACCAATTCAAACAACATGACAAAAAAAATATGAAAATAGCTTTCCTTCCCTCTAATATGACACGCATGGCTATTACACCAGAAATCAAAGCGCATGTCCTGTCATTGTAATTAATTTGACAAAAAAAAAATTGAGAATAGCTCGTATTCCCTCAGATATAGAAATATAGCAATATAAAGCTAAAAGGAGTTTATTTAATTAATTATAACTAAAACAAGGAGAATCGAAAAACAAAAGTAGATCAAGCATTTAAGCGAATTAGTCAAACGAACGATATCGCTAAAATGCGTGAATCGCAAAGAAGACTAGATGTAGAAGCGATACCTGGGGCGATCGCCGGGACGGCCTGAACCGAACGGCCGCAACAATGCCTTGGCAGACTTCTTGAGGGTTGCGGGGACAATCTCAGACGGGAGATTCAGAGAAGTGCGGAGATGCTCGATTCCGTCGTTGGTGAGGTACTAGTAGTAATGCATCTAGGCAAAGGTCTACCTGATGTACTCCTTGGACTGGAAGCTCTGCATCAGCTTGATCACCTCCAAGTATGGCACATCGATAAGCGGTTGCTTCTTCTCCAGGTTGTAATCCTTCTTCACGTACAGCACCCCCTCTAAAGCACCACCAAACGTGAAATTTTCCAATGTCGGAACCCTAAACCAAAACTCTAGTCGGACAGAGAGAAGAATGAAGACATACCATGAAAGAAGTACTTGTAGATCTCATGACGGTTCCTTTTAGAGATGGTATAATAGAAGACGAGGCGGACAGGGAAGGGCCAGCCAGGGAGGAGGCGGGTAGGGAGGCGGTGAGGAAGAGCGAGTGAGCGAGGGTTAGCTTATGAAGGAGTTTTAGTGGCACTAATTCAATTAGCACTGTTAAAATATCTTTACTACCACCGCCTTTATTAGCATCGAATGATTAGTGTTGATAATGTCCATTTATCTTGTAGTGCTTTGACGGTGTTTATAGTCAAGCGCCTTAGCCCCCGCTTAGTTAAGCTCAAGCCTAAGATCAGTTTGGATTGATCAGACTATATTTCAAACACCAAAAATTTGACCAGACTAATATTATTTAATTTATTTAAATTATAATTAGAAAATAACTAAAATGCCCTCATCTCTCCTAGGCAAACTCGGCCGGCGAGCTCCTCGCACTAGCTTGCCGTCCGAGCTGCCCGCACGAGCTTGCCTGACCAGCTTCTCGTGCGAGCTCCCCCGGCGAGCTCCATGCACAAGCTCGCCCAGAGAGCTCGCCGCTCGAGCTTGCTCGGCGAGCTCCTCGCTCAAGCTAACCACCCGAGCTGTCCGGCGAACTCGCCGACGCGCCGGATCTCGTCGGAGAAGATGCATTTGGCAGCAGCGAGGATGACAACCATTTTGAAGGGAAAAATTGAGGGCATTTTTATCCAGGAAAAATTTAAATCACCCACTAACCAGATCAATAACCAAATAAAATTAACTTGACCGTATTATCGTTTTATATTTTACCCTTTTTTTTAATCTTGATCTTGAATTTGACCTCTAACCAAACGGAGCTCTTAATGATCTAAGGCAGCGCTTCAAGTATCACTAATAAAACTTATTTATTGTGCTAAATTGAAAGCACCTTTGGTAATTAATAACGGGTTTTCCTGTCAGCACCGTCAAAGGGTATTATTGGCGGATAGTTGATAGAAGACCGCCGCCAATTCATCTTAATTATTATTGATATTTTTTTAAGAAAGCGCTGCCAAAAAACTTCTCGAGTTAACTATTGGCCATTTTTACTGGCGCTTCTAAAGTATAGATCTTAACACTTCATTGTCCGAAAAGAGTTTTAAAACATGTAATATAATATTTGAAATTTTAAAATTTAAAAATTTACATTCAAACATGTTCAATAATATTAATTAAAAAAGTGTTAAAATTGTACAACAATCAATATAAAAAATTTACATAGTCTAGGTCATTAGTTTTCCACATTCAATATTCAAATTAACATAATTATTCAAAAAAAAAATTTCACTCTCGTTGATCAATGTCTAACAGCCACTCGTCCCGGGTCTCCTCCTTCTATAGTTCTGGATTAAACAACTCATACATTAATACTATAATAAAAGAATATATTATAAATTATTCAAATAAGATGAATTCCAAACAAATAAATTATATATATGAATTAATACACCTCTTAGTGTGATCGTGTACTCGTGGCCATGGTTGTGCCCATGTCCCCACCCTTGTTCCTGGGCACGTATTTCCATCTTGTGTTCGTGCCGGGTCTCCATCATCATGTCTATCCCGATGCACAAGTTCCCATCCTCGTAGCTATGCCTATGTTCTTGCCCCATGCCTATGCTTGTGTCTATGCCCTTGTCCCCATCCCCATCCCTATTCCCATTATTGAGTCCCCATCTCCATGCTCATCCATGTACACGTGTCCACATCCTCATGTCCATCCCCATGCCCATGTTTCCACTCTCCGTATTCTTGTCTGTGTCCCCACCCTCTATGTTTGTGCCCATATCCCTAATTCCATATTTGTATCCCTACATCCTAACTTAATTTTTAATGTGTTGCATAAATTGAATTGTAATAAGTTAGATCATTAATAAAATATACCAAAAGTGCTGAAGAAGTAGAAAAAGTTTCTTCCAGCACTCTCAGTCTACAGATAATTTTCAATCTTCAGAACCTCGTAAGCTACAAAAACTTATATTAATCTTATGAATAAATAATAAGTATAAAGAATATAAAGTATAAGAATGATGAATTCATTTAGACCTTGCTTAGGAGGAACTTGTGAAGTTGGAAGACTTAGTTAAGAGATCGTATATAATTGCATTATCAAAAAGTCATTCTTCCACTTCTTGATTTGTTCAACTATCTCAAGCCTATACCATTGCATGTATTTGAGCATTGGTGTAAAGTAGTGGCTCACTTTGTGAAACTTTGGAGGATGAGTTGGGGGCTTGGCTAGGTGTTGATCTGATACCAAACATACGTGTGGTATCGATTTTGACAGTCCGAGATAATGAATATTCAAAGAACGATCTCAAATCACAAATCAGAATTTATTTTAATTTAAAGTATGATATCAAGTATTGTGAAAATATTGACTTCCAACATATATAAGCTCCTATTATTAATTATCTCGACGATTATTAGGAACCTCCTAAAATGAAAAATTTAGTTAATAAAATAGACAAAAAAGTATTTAATTAATTTTAAGAAATACATGACTTAAACAAAAGTATATCCTTACTTTATAATAAATTTCAACAAAAAATTATAGAAAACAGAAAAAAAATGAAGCAAGAAAAAGAGAAAAAAAAAGGTACAGAAGAAACTCTGGTATGTGTTGTTGCCCCGCTCCCCTGCTCTAGATCACATGGCATGTGACCCAAATCGACTTGGTCTTTGGTAAGTATTGATGGCATCATCTAATGGAATATGAAAGAAAATGGGAGGAGTTCAAAATATTTCCAATAACTTTAAGTATTGACGATAACTTTATTTGATTTAGTGGCATCACCAAAAGTTTATAGGATTGAGTATAGCATTAAAAATTGTATCATCAACTGTTTTTGGGATTGACTAACTTGAGACATACATTATCAACTACTTCTAAGATTAACTAGTTTGATTATTAATGGCTTCTAAGGTTAACTAATTTGAGAAGTGCATCATCAATTGCTTCTGCGGTTGGCTAGTTTAAAAGATGTATTATTAACAGCTTCTGTAATTGACTAGCTTGAAGGGTGCTTCATCAACTGCTTTTAAAGTTGACTAATTTGAAGGGGCACATTGCTAATTGCTTCTGAGGTTGACTAGTTTGAAGGGTGCATCATTAACTGCTTTTGGGCTTGACTAGCTTGAAGGGTGTATCACCAACTACTTATGGAGTTGACTAGCTTGAAGAGTGCGTTATTAACTGCTTCAAGGGTTGACTAATTTGAAGGATATATCATCAACTACTTTAAGGATTGATTAGTCTGGATGGTATATCACCAACTGCTTCTGGGATTGAATAGCTTAAGGGTTGCATCGTCAACTGCTTGTGGGGTTGATTAACTTCGAAGGGTGTGTCATCAAGTGCTTGTGATGACTAGTTTTGAAAGATGCATCATCAATTGCTTGTGAGGTCGACTAACTTGAGAGCTACATCATCAACTATTTATAGAGTTAACTAATTTGAAGTGTAACTAATGACTTTGAGCGTATTATTGGTTAAGTTTATTTGAACAAGATATTGTGACTGACTGACAAAGTAAGTTCGAGCCTACTTTAGTTTGGTTTGAATTAAAACGTTTTTGATACTTTTGGGTTGGTTTAGCTTTAAATTATAGCCAGCGACTTCTGTAATATACCGAGCGAGACTCAATTTGATATTATTTAGTTATGCTCAAACTAATCTTGGTTTGAGTTAGGATGGTAATATCACCTTTTATACATAACATCGAAGTATTATTGAAGGTTCAGCACATTCAGTGGGACTTAATTTAACTCTATTTAATTCCATTGGAACTAATATAGTTCAAGTCCGAGTTCGATTTAGAATTAGTTCAATGCTCAATTTCAATTTGAGTCTGAATTGGTTCAATTTGATATTTAAAACTTAATTGAATTATGATTCACTAACTTCTTTTTAGAAGATAGTGATATGTTTTGGTATTCTTATTTTCAAAATCTTTGGTAATTGGATTCACACTGATACTTTATAGCATGACTAGAGGAACCATGTGAGACATCAAAGTTGCTGAATGTTTAGTAATGAATTCAACCCATCAAGTTTAGCATCGATTTTCAAAAAAATATTAATTAAATATTGATCATTGACTCTGGTTGGAGCAATACTAATTTTGATTCAAATCTGATTCAATCTGGTTCAATATTTAGGATTCAATTTTGATTCAAGTTTAATTTCATTTGATTTAGATTGAGTTTGACCTTGTGTTGGACCTCTATTGAGTTATAGTTTGTATCTTTGATTCAAGTTCAAGTCAATTTAGTTTAACTTGGTTTCAGTTTAGATTCGACCTATTTTAGTTCTGGTTTGAGTTTGAGTTTGTTCTTTTAATTTGAACTTGATTTAACCTAATCAGGATTTCATTTAAGCTTAGTTTAACTTAGATTGGATTTGATTTGAACTCAACTTGATTTTAAATTAACCCATCTCGAGTCTGATTAAGGTTGAGTTTGAGGTTTAGCTTAACTCAATTTGGATTTTAGTCTGTTTGTTCGATCAATTTAGGTCCATTTGAATCAATCTTGTTTTTGTCTATTTTGTTTTTGCTGAGTTCAGTTTTAATGTGATTAAGTTACTTCATGTTAGGTACTTTGATTTGAGGATCCAAGGGTTGGCTTAGGTGCAAGACCAAAGGTTGGCTTAGAGGTACAAGCCAGTGGACTGACTGGGTGTGAGTCTGAATACTGGCCTAAATGCGAACTTGAAAATTGGCTGAGTGCGCCCGAAGGTTGGCTAAGTGCAAGCTTGAAAGTTGGCTTAAATGCTAACCCGAAAACTGTTTAAGTGTGAGTCCGAAGGCTGGATGAATATAAGCCTGAAGGCTAACTTGTGTGCCAACCCGAAGATTGGCTGAGTGCGAGCTTGAAGGTTAGCTTGGGTGCAAATCCAAAGACTAATTGAATGTGAGTTCGAAAGCTGACTTGGACGCGAGCCTGAAGGCTGATTGAGATGTGAGCCTGAAGGTTGGTTGAGTATGAGCCTAGAGGCTAACTCGGTGTGAGCTCAAAGCTGGCTTAGATGCGAGCCTAAAGACTGGCTGAGTGTGAGCTTGAAAGTTGGCTGAGATTAGAGCCCAAAAGTTAACTGAGTGTGAGCCCGAAGACAAACTGAGTGCGAGCCCAAAGGCTGATTAGGTGTGAGCCGAAAGACTGGCTTAGATGCTTAAAGGCTAGCTAAGTGCGAACCCGAATGTTGGTTAAATACGAGCCCAAAGGTTGGTTAAGTGGGAGCCTGAAGGCTAACTAAAATGTGCATCCAAAGGCTAGCAAAGTGCAAGCCCAAAGGCTGACTTAAGTGCAAACCCGAAGACTAACTAAGTATGAGCCTAAAGACTGGCTGAGTGCGATCTCGAAGACTAGCTTAGATGTGAGCCCAAGGCTAATTGAGTGTGAGCATGAAAGCTGGCTTATATGTGAGTTTGAAGACTAGATAAGTACGAACCTAAAGGCTGGCTTGGATGCGAGGCTGAAGACTGGCTGCTAAGTGCAACCCCAAAGGCTAGCTGAGTGCGAATCCAAAGACTAACTTGGATACAAGTTCAAAAGCTGGTTGAGCACAAGTCTAAAGACTAGTCTAGATATGAACTCAAAGACTAGATTATGTGCGAGCCCGAAGACTTGTTAAGTGTGAATCTAAAGACTAGCTTGGATATAAGTCCAAAGGTTGCGAATCCGAAAGCTGGCTTTGATGTGATAGGGATTTGCTATCTTTAAAGAGTCATGGGTGGTCATAGCAATATCAAGGATTCACCATCTTCAAAAAACCATTGGTAGTCACAACAATATTGAGAATTCATTATCTTTAAGAGACCATGGGTGGTCACAATAATATTAAGAATTCGCCGTCTTCGAGAAGCCACGATGTTAATAGAATCTATTATTGTGTAAAGAACCACAAATAACCATAATATTGATGAAGTTTATTGATATATAAAAAATCGTTGATAGTCACGATAGTAATGAAATTTGTCGAAAATGTCAAAAACCACAAATAACTACACTATTTATGACATAAAAATCGAAAACATTTTTTTCCTTCCTCCAGTATCATCCTTTTTTTATCTTTTTTTATTTTTTTTCTTCTTGGCTGGCAACCATATCACATTCCTTTCTTTACCCTTTTTAATCTTCCTCCATTTGTTGCCCACGTGAGCTCCTCCAATAACTTTTTTTCGTTTTTGCTCGTATAGCATAGCATCATATAGTGCTATTTGAGACTTACTCTTTATTATCTATGTTAAACTTAATGTTGAAGGTTACTTATTGTGCATGTAAATACTAACAGCATTGGAAATGTCTTTCCAAATTACTTGTGTCTTCTGTCTATACATTTGGTGTGCTGCAACAGAAGTGTAGAAAAGTCCATCGTGTTGTGATTCATTGTTGATGGTTCTGTTTGACTGGTGTTATAAAAAGCATTTATCACATAAACAGTCCTCCAAGTAGCAAACGAGTAAAGATGACATGTTCTATTGCAGTTTATGTGAAGTTGAGGTTTGCAATAGGACATTAAGTTTTATATTATTTCATTGTGGCAAAATTCCTTTTTTTGTTGCTTGGAGCTCATCTAAAAAAATATTTTATTGATTGAATATTATTTAAATCAATTATCCTTTATTTAAAAAAATAGATATTATAAATATACAATTCTAATATTATTTATTTTTTAAACCTCAAAAATATGTCTAATTAATTTATTAATTTAATATCTATATTTATTTTAAAATTAAATATAGAAAACGTCTAAAAATAGGGGTAATCTCACCCATTAAGAATTGAATGATCATATCTCCAATTCCAAATCCAACCAAACACCGAAATTGAGGAAATTGGCAGAATTTGTTAATTTCAATTTACATTCCAAATAACCGAATTCACGAAATTAATTGAATTGATAATTTCTTTTCTGTACTCAAAAAGTATATCCAAATATCAAAATTATCAATTCGGTCAATTCCCTCAATTTCCTGTAATTGACCGAATTAATAATTCCTTCAATTCTAAATCCGGAATTATCAGAACCCCCTACCTACTCTTTACAGTTGCCTAACAAAACCTCCTTTTTTATTTTTTTAAGGGATAATTACATATAAGTCCCTGTAATTAGCTTTAATTACGTACAACCCCCCGTAATTTTCGGAATTACCCACACCCCCCATTTTCGAAAATATTTACCCACACCCTCCTAATTGTTATTTAATCAAAATTTTTTCAAAAAATTTCGATTTTACCCTCGGTTATTTTTACAAATACACCCCTAAAAACTTATTTTTTATATTTTACGCCCCGAAATTTGGTTTTTTGCAAATAACACCCCGAAATAACTCTGATTTACAGAAAAGTCCTCGAAATTTAAAATTACAAGTTTCATATTGTACATTTACAAATAGATCCCTTGATTTTTTTAAATAAATCAATATTTTTAATATTTTTAATACTAAATTTCACGGAAAATACGATGAAAGTTTTAAAATTTAAAATTTAAAATTACAAGTTTACTATTTTTATATTTAAAAATAGACCACCTTTAATATTTTTCTTTATAAATAAGTCTAAATTTTATTTATTTTATAAGTAAATTTTACAAATAATTCATCGAAAGGTTTCAAAACTTAAAATTTAAAATTACAACTTTCATGTTGTACATTCACAAATAGACCCCTTCAATATTTTTATTTATAAATAAGTCTATATTTTTTTATCATATTTTAAGTAAATTTTACAAAAAGACATTATGATTTTTAAAGTTATAAATACAAATTTAACATTTATATATTAAAAAAAACCTTAAATTTTTTTATAAAATAAATCTAAATTTTTTGAAATTTTAAAACTAATTTTTACAATTACACCCCTCGCCGGCCATCGCCGGCCGGCATCCGCGCCAGCGCGCCGGGGACGAAGGCCGAGTCCGAACGGCCCGCAGGCACGCGGCGGCGGAACGGCGTCGGCCTTGGCCTTCCGCGCCCGGGTCTCGGCGTGCCAGCGCCCCGGCCTCCGCCTCCGCTCCCGCTGCCGGCCTCCTCCTCCGCTCCCGCCCGCGCGCCGGGGGTTTATTTGCAAAAATCTAAATTTTGGGGACTTTTCTGTAAATCGAAATAATTTCCGGCGATTTATTTACAAAAAACCGAATTTCGAGGACTTTTCTGTAAATCAGAGTTATTTGGGGTGTTATTTGCAAAAATTCAAATTTCGGGACATAAAATATAAAAAATAAGTTTTAGGGGTGTATTTGTAAAAATAACTGAGGGTAAAATCGAAATTTTTTGAAAAAATTTTGATTAAATAATAATTAGGTGGTGTGGGTAAATATTTTCGAAAATGGGAAGTATAGGTAATTCTGGTACGAGGTTTATACGTAATTATAACTAATTATATAGACTTATACGTAATTATCCTTTTTTTAATTTCCCTCGTCTTCTTCTCCAGGCCACTCTCTTTTCCACTGTAGCCCCAAGCTCGTTTCTTTCTTCATGGCTACAGGTTCTCTCGTTCTCAACCACATGGCGAATGGATCCCGCCCTCTTCTCCAATTGCAGCGGCGAACAAAGACAGACTTGAGCATCTCTCCACGAGATCAGGCGAGGTACAACCAACCCTCTTCTCTGGCGGCGGTAATGGGCAGAGGCGCAGGCTCTGGACGAGTGGCTCGGTGTAGCTGAGGCTTCTCCCTTCTTCTTCGGTTTCGGGGCCGAATCCAGCCGATCTTAGCCGGATTCGGCCTTCTCCTACGGCGGACTGCAAGAGGCAGAGCGGACCAACGGCCCACCGGAGCTGAGGCAGTGAGGTGGGGGGTTCCACGGCCGGATGGACAGCAAGAGATGGGTGGCGGAGCTCAGGCTGAGTGGGTGCAGATGGTGCCAGGTTGAGCAGGACTGGGGCAGGTCTCCGATAAGATTCAGGAGATCATCGGAGAGGGGTTGCAGGGTCGCGAATCAGTCGCTTTGCGGCCATGGGAGATGGAAATGGAGAGCTCCCTTCGGGCCGAGCTCGCCGCTTCGATATCCGAAGGTGTGGGAGTTCGGGTCAAGCGACAAGGCGCAGACTCCGGCATAGGGCAGTCAGAGCGAGTGGGGCAGCAGAGCATGGTCGCAGCATCGGGCATAGGCACCTTGCAGGAATAGGAGCAATGAGAGCAACAAGATACACAAGCAAGAAGCAAAAGAAAAAGAACTCTAAACTTGCACGGTTGTCTTCCTCTTTTCTTTTCAAATTTTTTTTCCTCCTCTCTTTCCTGATTTCTGACTTTGTATTTTTATTATTGTTATTTTGCATGTTTCTATGGACGTATATTTGAAATCAAATTTTTGATTGATTAATTTTTAAAATATTTATAATTGTGATTGATATCTCTCATTGGTCACATTTTCAAGTCATGTTGAATTAGATTGGTGATCAAATTATATTTCAAAATTATTTTTCTTTAATTAGAATGTAATTTTTAAAATTGAAATTTATTTTCCTAATGATAATATTTGAAATATGTACTATTTTTAAATATTGAATTTTCAGAAGGATTATTTATAAATTTTTTTAGAAAAATTAGGACCAAAATATAATTTCATAAGTTCCAATGGTCTTTTACAAAAAAAAATATATTTGTATAAATTTTAAAATTTTTAGGATCCTTTTTGAATAAAATTTGGATTTGTTTACAAATAAAAATTTTCAAGGGATTCATTTATAAAGTCAAAAATTTTAGAGGTTTATTTGTAAAGTTAGAAATTTCAAAAATTTATTTGTGAATATAAAATTTTGAGAAATTTATTCGTAAACTCTAGATTTGTTGGGATCAACTTGAAATTTCAAAACTTCTAAAAAAAATTTTGTACAATTTTCATCTCAAAGATTTATTCATAAAAAAAGCCTGATCAAGGACCCATTTGTAAAGATCTTATAATTTTTATTTTGGCTCAAAAATTTGATGAAATTTGGGCCTGATTTTAGTCCAAATATCTGGCATACTCAGTTCATTTTGATTTAAGCTCAAATTTCTCAACCACTCAAGTCCAAATTAAACTCAGTCTTCAGTTGAATTTGATCGCGATTTCGGTCCAATGGAGATTTAAATTTGGATTACAATTCAATGACATTCAATTTTATATTTTAACTAAATTTTGATTAGATTTTATATTTGATTAAAATTGATTCAAATAATACATAGTTGGTTGAGTCTTTCCCAACGAAAAATTTGATCGTGAATTTCATTTTGTACACATTTCATGAAATATCGAATTAGTATATTGCACATTATATCCTCTCACTATTATATATTCATGTTTTTTTCTTTATTTGTTTATGTGTAATTATACAATTTATACATAGACACTATATTTTTTGATATGACCTTTTGTTTGTGTATGCATAATCAAGAAAATATATTTACTCTCTTAATATATCTCTGATCTAGTTAATTCTTTAGTTTGATCTAACTCTTATCCATGAGTCTAACAAATTTACATATTCTGATTTCTTGTGCTACTAAGAAATATAAACATTATAGTTTAGAAAGTTAGCCAAGTAATAATTGAGATTTGATGCATAAAAGGAAGTAAATGCATCACAATTAAATGATGAACAATCAATTCTCATACTTTTCTTTCTTAATTTAAAAAGGCAAATTTTCCTTCATCCAAGAATCTAAACCCTATCTTTTATCCAAAAATCATCATCTCATACTTCGCTTTTAAATTTATGGACACTTACCAATTCTGTACCATACTCTTATTGTTTTCATTCCAAAGTAAATATTTATACAGAGACAACAAGATACACGAGAATAGCTTCTTCCTCTCCTCTCTAGCTCTCTCTCCTCGTACTCTTTTTATATCTTTTTTAATATCCTCTTCGTGTCTTATTTGTGTCTTTTCCATATTTTTCCCGTGTTTTCTCGTACTCTCCCCATGTTTTCCTCGTGCCCTTTATGTGCCTTACCTTTATTTTTCTTGTGCTCTACCCATGTTCTTCGTATGTCTTCTTCGTGTTTTTCTCATACTCTCTTCATGTTCTTTCTATATACTACTCATGTTCTTCATATTTTCTTTTTCATATTATTTTTGTATTTTAGTTATATTTTTCTCGGATCCTCCCTAAATCTCATTTTCTCATCTGTCTCTCTTCATTGACAAATTTGAAACAATTGAGTTTAAGAATCCATACGAAGCAAGGTATACATAAATGAAATTGAACTCATCTTTTTCAACATCACAAATTGACACTTTCTCTGACATTCTTGCTCTCTTCATCATCTCTCAGTATGCTGCTTATGTCTAAAAAAAAAATTGCATAACACGCTATTTATTCAATCTATAGGCAAACAATAACAGTAAATCTGGTGACAACAATAAATTCCAGCATCAACCATGTGCCAATCCAACATGCATCCACAATATAGGCAACTAACTCCATCAATCTGCTGCCAATCCAACAAAATCCAACAGAAATCAAGAATAAATCAAGCATTAACAAAGGCATATGCAACCACGTTTAGGTGGGAAGGACGAGTACAAGAAAAGAAAATGGTTTGTGGCAAAGTGCATTATAAAGACATGTGCAAGTTAGATTATTGTTTATGTTTTACTGAAAAAATAAAAAAATACATGAGGAAAATTTAGATCTTCTACTCAAACTAAATCAATCTTTTTCTTGCTTTTAAATAGATCCTAAATTACACAAAGTTGTCTTCAGAAATAAAAATGCAAATTATGGAGCAAATCTAAAAAGGGAACAAAATCCGAAACCAAAACCTAAAAAAAAGCAAAAAGGAGCGATCCACGTCAGAAAGAAAAATCATCCATCGAGCTAGCAAGAAATAAATATATAAATAAACATATAAGCATAACGTGCCTCTATTTGTTGTTTGTCTTTTCTCATATTTAGACTTGGATCGGAAAAGGCAACGTCAAGCTTGCCTGGGAGGGCCAGGGGGGTGGCCGACCAGGTTCTGGCTCTGCAACGGTGGCGGCCCTCGGTGGACGCGATTACTATCGCTACTCCATGGATTCGGTTCCCGAACCATTGGAGCTGGACGGTTGTACGCAATCTCGGAGGTTAAGGGGGGGTGGGGGCGGGGGCCCTCGTGTATGTGTCGAGATTGGCATTACTGAGCCTTTGGCTGCTGATACTACCATTGTCAACACGGCTTGTTCTCTAAGGGAGGGGGGATGATGAGTTAATGGTCGAGGAGCAGATAGGGGAGGATGCTAATAAAGTGGAGGTGTTAGATCGACATACTTAGCAACACTTTGTATGAGAGCATTCCGGTGTTCTGCTTTACTTGTGGACAGATTAGCCACAAGGCTGATGCCTGCGCAAAAGGTAGACAGGACGGGATGGATCAAGAGGCTTTGGGTGTGAAGGCGGTTGAGGGAACCAAAGAGACGCAAGTGTCTGGGAGTAAGGAGGACTCTGTTAGAGCGGTAGCTAACCCTGAGGAAGCGGCAGGCCCGTGGAGGATGGTTACACGAGGTCGCTGTATGGGCCCAAATCTTTGGCACCAAGATGATGATAAGATTGGGGGCTGCCAGCTGTGCTTAGAAAGGGGAAAGAGGTGATGACGACGATGACGAATGGTTCAAGGTTTGCATCGATAGGCGGTGAGGGTGCGATGGAGATGATGGCAGGCCCTGACAAGGTCGTTGGGCAGATTCCCTCTTTAGAAGAGAAACGTAGCCAGAGAGGAAGAAAGAGAATCATGGAAAGTTCCACGCCTCGGGCGCTTCCAAAACTGCTTGCTTGTGATAAAAAGCGTTAAAAGCCGAAGGCTTTGGGCCGCAAAAATATGGCGAGGCAGTGGGGTTTATCGAACCTGAACCCAGTGTGGAAATGGGTAAATCTGGTGGTGCAAGAGTGGGCAACATACCTGAAGGGTTGGAGCTTGGCTATTGGATCGGGTCCAAGTCCAACAAACTTCTATTTTACCTCAGAAATACAGGAGAATAGGTAGAAACGCCAGCGTTTAAATTAAGGCGTTAGAGAGTGAGGTGCGAGATGAAAAGCAAGGGAAATTCCAGGACCTTTTGAGGTAGCACACTTAGAGGTCATGAGGAAGGAGGCATCCATTGTGGTGAACTTTCAAGATCATCCGAGGCGGGAGCCATCTCTAAGGAGGACTACTTTACGTGTGAACCGCCCGATCCTAAGGAGGTTCCATTAAGGTCTACTCGGAAGGGTCGGGGTTCGGAGCATATAATCCCGTTGAATGAGAAGGACGACGCAAGGAAGAAAGGGGCTATTGGGTCTCGCGAAGAGATGGATGCAGAGCACTCTGCGAGTGTTGATGGAAATGCCTCTTTGGAGGCAGGCGTTACTATTTCTCCTCAGTAAGAGCCGGAGTCCGGAGCTCTTCTCGATTGATCCTAACCTATACAGAAAGAAGAATACCATCCAATTATAACTGAGGAAAAATATTCCGATATTTAAATTACTATAATATTTTCTGGTGGCCTCTTTGGCCCTCCGGAGTGGTAGCATTTCTTTTGAATGAACTGAACTTCCGATAGAAAGAAAAGAGATCTCCAACTCTTTATTTGGAAGCTTTGGATCGTGTTATATTAGGTACACTGAGCAATTAAATCTGATTTTTTCGGATAATTCTACTATAGTTGATGTATAAATTAGATAAAAAATAATTTATAAATTTTATTTAACCTTTCGTACTATAATTCAACAAAGTTTTATCGTCTCATGATGGATATGATAGATATAATCAGTGGTGGTATAGACAACACAAATGGCATAGACAATGTAATTGGTAGAGCTTTGTTGGCATGGGAGCAGGCATCTTGGGCTATTGTCTTATTCTAGTAGGCTTATGGAGTTTGATTTTTAAGGACCAAGCTGTGGGGTTTATAATTCAACAAAGTTTGTGTGCAATGATGAGACTAGCAACTTTAGTTTTGGCCAAACCCACTTTTTAATTTGTGCTGAGATTTAATTTTAGTTTACTATTATTCTTTGATATATTAGAAAAATATTCATTTCATGACGTGTATTGTTTAAAATTGTCATGGGATAATCGCTGTCATATATTAACTCAAAAAGAGAAGCTGGATATAGTGTTTCTATTAGAGACTCATGTTGAGATTGAAGATGTAGAGTATGCTTGACAGTCTGTTGGAAATAAGTGGAAGGTGAGTGCTGTGGAGGCACAAGGTCGAGTAGGGGGCATTATTGCATTGTGGAGGCGATCGGTATTAGGAGTAAAATCTGTAATGTTTTGTGTGATTTTTCCATGATAAGTACGCACATGTGAGGAAGAGAAAAGTGGAGAAAAGAGATATTGTAGCTCAATACACACTCGTTGACATTGCCACCAATAACCCTCACCACCATCATGGAGACTAAAATCAAAATGGAGATTAAAGAAATCTTATTTAATTCGCTCAAACTTTATTTAGTCATATGTCCAAGTTTCATATATTATAATTTGTTCATATTAGATGGAGTTTGAAAAAATTGTTAATCTACTTTTAATAAATTTTTCTTTTAACTTATAAAAACCGAAATACGTCAAACTCATCGTCAAAATTAATGACCGTTATAGTAATTTTTAAAATTTTACTTTAACAAAGTACTTTATTGGTGGTTGTGCATTGATCTCATACCACAATTGTATTGGAAATCCAATGCGACAAATTTGAAAAAATAAATTATGAAGTTTTTTTACTTGATATACATGTATTAAACTAATTTTTTTCTTAGATTTCTTCCTTTATTGTTTGTATGTTTAATCACATCAACGACAATAAACCTAGAGTTTTTTTACCACCGCGCCTGATCATCAGCGTTGGATCATTGCCCTTGTTTTTGAAGACGAAGGAGAAAGAAGCATATGGTAAAGAGTAAAACATATTGACTTTCGCCCAATTACTGAAGAATGAAAAAGAAAGAAGCAGATAGAGAAGAAAGAGCAAACCAGATTAATTTGCGAACTCACTGCTGCGTGTTTTGGAGAAGAAACCGATCCAAGCGGACCAGCTTTCGAGCCGACCGGCGAAGTTTTTTGGACCTTTAACCAATTGAACCGGACAGATTCTAAAAGCTAAACCAACCTGGCTCTGTCCGATTCAGAACCCACCCTTTGAGAAATAACACGTGCAGCGCACGTGATTTTTGCTTGAGTTGTCATCTCTCGACACGCGGTAAGCGTTGATTGGTTTACCGAATTTTGTCAATTGTTTTTGCAAAATTCGCCATACAATCTGGATTCTTTTTTGACTCGCCTACATTTTATGTCAGGACAAATTTATGATATTCATGAAATGAATAGAAGCCAAAAGAGAAAATTATGAAAGAAAAATAAAAAATTAAAATATCCTTCTAATTTTTATTAAAAATAAAAATAATACTAAATTTGTGGATGATATGGTGTTTTTACTAAGATGTGAATATCTCCGGATATCGATTGACTTAACAAATTTTGTCAAGTTTTTATGTAAAAATTCTTCATGCAATTTGGATTTTTTATGTCACTTCTTACAATTTATATCAATTTTCAAACGAAATTTAAAAGAATTAAAATGTTCTTCTATTTTTTATTTTAAAAAAATAATACTAAATTCGTGAAATACTGAAATTCGAAACTGCGCTAGTAGAGCCGACATGATTATTTTATAGTATTTTCTAAAGCTTAATCCGCAAATAAGGTATTTCGGGGTGGCTAGTGCAAAATCACCGTCGTTTGGTTGGCCTTCGCCTCGCCAGGAGAGAGGGCTGTCGCCTATGGCGGAAGACGAGCTCCCAGGTGCGGCCTTTATGCTCAGTCCCTAATTTTCATCAAACTCAATCATTTATCTCACTGACTTATTGTAAATCATAGAATTTCAACAATTTCTAGCAATCAAATGATCTAAATTTCACTTTTTTCCTACAATTCAAGTCTCTAATCTCTTGCCCTAGTTCACAATTCTTTCGATTCTTGTAGAAAACAATGAATCGATTCAAAATCGGAAAACAAGCGCTGGTACGGATGATTTGATTGAGATCAAGGCCCTGTTCTTCGCCCGAGCTCGGGATCTTACTGGGGTACAGGATGTGTCTCTTGCAATGCCTCCTGGTAGCACAGCAGGGGACTGTTTGAGCGAGCTGTTGATTAGGTTTCCAAGGTTGGAAGGGATTTATGGATCCATGGTGTTGGCGTTGAACGAGGAGTATGCTCCTCAGTCGACGGTTGTTCGGAACGGAGATGAATTGGCTCTCATTCCCCCGATAAGCGGAGGCTGAGTAAGTTGACCTTGAGCGAAAATTATATTACATGTTTTGTTAGCGAGAATTTGCTCACAAAGTTTCTTCCATGGAAAAGGAATTATACCTTGTTTTATGTATGTGATTATCTTTTGATGCAAATTGTAAATTTTCGTGTGTGTTTTTAACTGTACTTGAATTGTGATTGGAAGTACTTGATGTAGACCAGGATGAATTGTTTCGAGCCCAGTTAGTCTTAGTAATGGGACACAATAAAGCCGGTTATTCCTTGTGAGTATGAAATATGCACCATGTAATTGATTAAAACGCTACTTCAGTGATTTGGAAATGGAAAGATAATGAACTGTTGTCTTTGATTGCTTCATGGTAGATTTAGAAAATTCAGATATTTTTTTTCTTGTGACTTTTTCTACTTGTGGATACTTCCTCATATGATCCATGCCAAGGCTCTCTGTGTCATAGGCTTTCGATTTGCATTTTGTATGTATTATGCAATGTTACCAGATACAGATGTAGGTATCAAGTGTCCAAGTATTTAGGAGCATTTGATACGGCAATTCTGGGGAGGTATGTGTACAAGTACGACTCCACATATATAGATGTATGTACATCTATATATCTATGTGTGTATAAAATAGTTTAAAAATGTTGTAATTAGGATTGCTGCATCCTAGCAGCCTTCTATCTCCCAATTAGAGGAGAAGACAGCAGTATCACACTAAATCAGAGAAAAGATATTGAAGATTATTTAAGATATTTCAAGATTACATGGATTCTATCAACTTGGAAGACAACTAAAGTGGATAACTTTATTCAAATTTTTAATTGATTTCCAAGTTGATAGGATATTGAAGACCATTGAAGATTGTGTGGATCTTATCAACTTGGAAGACAACTAAGGTGGATAACTTTATTCAAATTTTTAATTGATTTCCAAGTTGATAGGATATTGAAGACCATTGAAGATTGTGTGGATCTTATCAACTTGGAAGATCAATCTTTGATTATCTTCGCTTGTCCCGGTAACACTGGTATTATGAGATAAAGCCTCACAAGTTTTGAAGACCATAAGAGCGTGAATCTACCTAAGCACTTTGGTAGGATGTTAGTACCCAATGTTGGTTCTCTACCTAGAATGTTTTCCTCAAGTTACTGCATGTTTTTGGTTGCAAAAAAAATGCACGATCTTTCTTTAGGGTGTCTTCATAGGTTAGGCTTTCTTCCATTGGATGTTAGATATTTTCTTCCAGATTCCTTCAACAATTAAATGCAACTATCTAGTAGATCATTCAGTGTAATATTCCATGATTCTCGTGACATAGACATCTTCTAACCTTTTGAAGATAAATATAATCCATTTTCTGTGTAAATACATTATTTCAAGCCACTTGGTCAGTACAAGTATGATGAAAAATACTTAAGGTTGTGTTATCATGCATGAGCTGCAGATTTTATATATAAGAAACACATAATAAAAGAAAAAAAACTACCAGATGCCAGAGATCATATCCTTCATCAATGTGAAAACATGAAATCTGTCAATATAAGGTGTTTCTGCAAAGAAATCCAAAAGTTTGGTTTCAGATATTGAAAACCATGGGTGTTTGATTTTAAAAAATTATTGGATGTTATGTACAAAAGTCCAATTTACTCCTACAATATACACATCTACACTTTTTTGTATCATGAATGCATATAATACTGCATTACAATTTGGGAAATGCCGTTCATGTCATGATGCACCTGAAATTGTAAATGGGCTTGTATTTAGAAAAGATGCATAATAAAGTTCTAAATTCTAGTAAATGGACCTACTTAATTTTTGGACAAGTGAGATCATTGAGTAGGCTTCTGAGCGCCTACTGGATATAATAAAATAAAAAAAATGCAATATGACATTAGATGCTAGAGATAGCCATGCATCATCAACCTCCTCTCTGCATTCATTAGGTTAATGACCAGGTTGGTTCGTAACTAGGTTTCACGTGAAACTTTCTCTAAGATGGTGATAATAAGTGAAATATTCTTGGATGAGTTTTGATGATGAATTCAGGAAAAATGGGGCTACAATTTGATCAAAACATGAAAGCAACACATAATGGTATTGGAGAATACAAAGTGTTAGGCACCTTTCAGTAGCTCCCGTACTATGGATGAAAACTGGATCACAAATGCATAATTTCAGGAAGTGAACCACTCTTTAAGCTTCTTGTTCATAATTAATCACTGTGCTAGATGGATTCGAATTTCCTACTGGCTCAGGCATGCGATATTTGAAGGATGGACTCAACTTGATGCAGATTGGTTTGATAAGTTTGTAATCCTCAATTTTCTTTTCCTTCATTCTCCAGTATTTCTCCACTTCTTCTGCTCTCCTGTTTGGAAGCCTTCTAGCTATCAATTCCCACCTGATAAAAAGAAACATGAGCTCAAGAAATAATAACTGAGCTTTCACTTCTCTTTGTTTATGTTTAATTATTTTTGCGGATGCTGATGATCTAGGCTCCATTATAATCTTTGTTTTTGTTTAGTGCATTGCTCATAGTTGAGTACAGATAAAAAAGGAAACAAAGCTACCCCATGTATGATTGATGTGATGCTATGGTATTCGATGAAGGTTGTTAAAGTGTGCTTGTTCCTCTTGATTAGTTTGTTCTCTCAGCTAATTTGAAGTAAATGGATAATTTTGAGACTCTATCCTGTCCATGCACCAGTTTGTACAATATCAAGGTGGAACATAAAGCTATAGCCATAAATAGGTTGGAATTGACTCGTTTACAATGTCATTACCTATCTCCTAGGAGATGGTGAAGCCTCTGTATCAGGTCTTCTTCCTCGGGTGACATAACATACCTCTGTTCCTTCTCCACGATACTCGTCCTACTGGTTATTACTCAGTCCCTGTTACATTTCTCTTACGGATAAGTTTCTACACAATCTATTTGCCTAACACATAAGTAGCAACAAAAAGGGATCTGATGTAAATAAGAATTTGATATTAGTTTGGAAAGTTGCATGTGCTGGTTAAGGTAGTAGCTATCTTCACCTTATCTCAAATAATAGTAGCTTGCTTCATCCTTTCTTTAAAGTAGATATAACTCGCTCTAGTCTGGTTAATTGTCCATTAATTTTCAATTGTGCAGAGCATAGAGATAATCATGTCTTGCGTATTCAAAAACTATATAAAGCAACTGAGAATTGTATCAGAGAAAAAAAAAAGGACAAAGAAAAATGCAAGATTTTTTCTGAAAGCACAAAAAAGACAGTTTTCATCTTAATATCACTATGGATTTCACAAATAGGCCAAATCATCCTCCATGGTATTTCTTTTATTGCCTCGTTACTTTTACGAAGAATATGGGAGAAGAGGATAACACATATCTTCAACTTGAGACACCTATAACAAAGTTTTTTCTTTTGATCTTTCTATGAAAGCTCAAAATTTATGTAAAACCGTGAAAATCACAAGGGAAACTGTGAATGTTGATGCAAAATCCTTGGCTTTTTATTTTCAATCAACAAAGTGTGAGAACAACGACCTTGCAAATTCTGGGTTTGGACATACCTTTCTCCAGCTTTCTCTTTCTTGATGCAACTTGCAAGCAATCTTTCTTGATGCAACTTGCAAGCAATCCTATACTGGAGTCTGATGTGCTATATATTGCCTGTTGTAAAACTTTGTTTGTACCGGACCCATGTGACATAAATTTTTTACCACCTTCATTCATACAAAACATTTTTAAGAAAACATTAGAAACATGATAAAATGGCAGGTATATGGTTAAAGCTTTCTAGGCTTCCATTGTTATGCCATTTTTCTCAAAAATTTTGTTACTTTCTGAATGTTCCAGTGCATTTTATAATATTTTAAATGTGTTATTATCAATTTGGCTAGAATTTCACTGCATTGTTGTGGGTTTATTTCAGATGTCATGACCACCACTTGTGCTGCATCAAACGCTGCATCTATCATCATACTGGATTGCTCGTTATTGTACCTGAGAAGTACTTGCCTGGGGGAAATGACATGGCAACAACCATAGTGGCTTCAGCCTGTTCAGGATATAAACACCAAAGAAACAAAAAAGCAGGAAAATTTAGGTTTTGTTGCTATTACCGACTTAGCTGCAATTATTGATCATTTGATATCAAGATCTGTATCCAACCTGTTTATTGTCAGAGATTTTTCAGCTTCAATTTACCGGAAAATTGTCATACAGTTTTTTTTTTTTTTTATCATTTTGCAAAAATATACTAAATTCAGCATTTTAGTGGGGCACTTACATGTGGAAATCCTAACCTTATCTGGCATGCACGGTATTCATGTCTGAGCTTATCCAGTATGGCAACACAGCTAGAGCTAGAGCTAGAGAACAAAATGGATAAGCTGGCTGCTTTTCTTCTTGTCTTGTCATTTTGACTCCATTTTGGCTGTAGGTCTGGACTTTGGACTAGTGCAACTTTTCGGTTCAGAGACGCTCTGTTCAGCTGTTCAGGGTGGAACGCGAACCACCGAAAGAGGCATATAATCGATGTCCACGTGAAAAACTTAATTCTTGTCAGTATGCCGTTGTAGCAATAGTACTTGTAGTCAGGTGAAAAAATTGGTTTATCGGTGATTTTCAGGAATTACATGGAATTTTAAGGAGCTTGTAATCCAATTAACATTTTTTATACCTTATTACAAGTATTATTCGACATCAGTTTGCTGCCGTAGATTAAGTTGCACCTTTGAATTTCTTGTATTCATAATTGAAGGATTTGAATTTTTTTATTTTTTTTATTTGGAGGTTCAAATTGAAGGCGTTTGAATTTGGCTATTGGTAAGATAGCAATTTCCAATTTGTAATTCTGACCCATCCAAAAGTAAAAACAACTCGCAGACAACGCATATGAACTGCATTGTTCACATGATTATCCTCATAATAATGTATTAATAAAGAATCAAAGAATGAATCAAATAAAAAATAAATCTAAATCATCATCTTTTAGTTAATACCTACGCAAATCTTTCTAGGTTTACTACCATGACTGTTACATCATCCCTGCAACCCCTTCTCCTTGAAATCTCCACAAGCTCCTTGCAACACTGCACATTGCCTCTATCTCTCTTCACCACATCCACTGCTTCTTGATTTGTAACCTAATATTTGCAAATTCAAAGTATAATTCTCGGTATTTTTGTCAAAAACCGAATCAGAAGCTATGTAAAGTATAAAGATTGAGCAATATTCACCTTATCCCACAAGCCATCAGATGCAAGTATCAAGAACTCGCAATCCGATGTCAGACGAAGTTTGGTTATGTCAGGCTTGGCTATTATCCACTGCTTCAAGTTTGCGTCCCCAATCGCCCTCGACACGGCTAGTGTGCCTTGAACCCTCCATGTTCCATAGTAGATGTTCACATAACCTCCCTGTGAGTTACTACTGATTAGAATGAGAAAGCGTAGTACATATTCATGGGAATTCTGCAAGAAAAACTCACCGAATTCTCGATTCTAGCTCGTTCGTCTTGTCTTGTAGGGCGATGATCATCCGTCAGGGCTTTTGCGACACCATTCTTGCTCATTACTACTCTGCAGTCACCCACATTGGCTGCAAACATCTTGCCATGCTTAATCAGAACTGTTGCTACACATACTCCACTCTCCCCAACCTATGTTTGAAGAAAATGTAGCTTAATGTCAATAAATAATTAATCTGGAACCGAGTAGTTTAAACTCCTGCTAATTATTTTTATCTTTTTGTCAAATGACACTGCAAATATAACATTTAAAGGATTCTAATGTGAAGGTCACACCTGTGCTAGAAATTCTTTATCAGTTGCCAAATAGGCTTCTCTGATTGCTAATTCCAGGTCTTCTTCTTTCTCCAATTCAGCAGTGGCTGCCACAATTTTCTTCCCTAAATTTGTACGCACAAATTCCATGGCGGCCCGACCACCGTGCCCGTCATAAACTGCAAAAAATCCCTAAATAACACACACGATCATCCAATCAACACAATTTACAATCAAACATAAGTTCGTTCTGGTTGATAGGTTTTAATAGGTTTGATACAAATTGAACAAGAAACTAGAAGGAAAAATCACAAGAAATAAAGATTAACCCTAAATCCAACATGACCAAGTAACCTATTTGCTAAATTCTTCCAACTATAATGAAAAAATAATCTATCAATTAACTGCATTGACAAGTTTAATGCAAATTGTTCCAGAAAATAAAGAAATAAAAATTTGAATGCATGTTTTTTGATCTGTATTAAAATTTTGTTAGAACCCTAAGTACATCATCTATTTCATGCTTACCTCCTCTCTCACAATCCAAAAAAATCTGTTCTAAATAAATTCTAGCAATCAATAGGCTAAATTTGATGCAAATTATAAAAGAAAATAAAGAAATTAAATGAAGAAGATCAAACTACCTGTTTGGGATCTCCATTAATGTTTGTGATAACCCTAAATCCATCCTCCATGAGACGCCTGCTGCCTTTCCTGCTAACCACATAATACTCCCTCTCCTCGACCTCGGCCTCCTCCTCCCCCAAATCCTTCTCCTTCTCCATCTCGTCGAACCCTGCCCACCCCGAGTTTTCCGGTATCGCGATCCTCACCGGCCTTCTCCTCACTCTGGAGGGCACCGAAGAATCCAATCCACTCATCTGCTTCTTCCCCTCACCGGCGTCCTCGGCGGAGTCTTGAGTCGGCTCCGGCCTCGGCGGCAAGACCTGGAGAGAGATCGCCCTCTTGAGGAGCTTGAAGAAGTTAACAATGGAGGATAGGAGAGACCAGAAGCAATCGAATTGCCAGACCATCTCTTATTCTGCTTCTTGACTATATATATATTTTTTTTTTATTTTGTTGAATTCAGGGGTTTTTTCGGAAAAAAGGTTGAAAATTAGGGTTCTCGGAAGGATCTCTATTTCTAGGGTTTGTTTGAGAGGGGTTCTATTTATAGGGCGCTAAAAGGATCATGCGGTCGGCAAGGGACGCGGGAACCGGTCGCGTGGGGGTTTTGAATTAGGAATCCGATTCCTCGCCGAGTTTTTGCCGATTTTCTTCGAGGTGGTCCCACGGTGGGAAGCGGATCGGGTTTAGTGAGTGCTGTAAGTAGGTTGGGTTCGGATCGAACCTCAGTGCTTATTCCAGATTCATACCGATATTTTAATGTTTGGAAAAAGGATTTTATACTATTCTATATCAAGGTCAATGTATAATCTTTATGGGATTTGGGTGACGTTAGCGACGTGTACGCGATTGCCATCGCGAAATGATGGTATGACTTTGTGTGAACTTAATATCATGAACGAGCACACATGGCAAAAGTACAAGTAGTTTGGTTTTTTTTTTTTCATTTATTCTACTTTATATCTACTTACCCAAGACGAGTATAGGGTGACTGTTTCTTTAAGACGAACAAAAGACATTGTTAATTTTGGAATATATTAATGTCTTAATAGAAATTCTGTTTCGACTATATTGGTGGTCCGAAATTTACAAAAGTATTGAGTTTGAAGGAATATGTTGGGAATTTTAAATGTTGTTGTTCTTGGACAAATTTTATATCGTAGGGGTATGTTAGTAGGATGGGTAAATTTATAACTTTAGATTTGGCGTTGTGTGGATTATTTTAAAATGTTCGGGCAAGTGCAAAATGTTGTAAAAGGCCAACCAATGGGTAAAACCAATTACAGCCTAGATCTGCTGAAATTTGAAAGTTTTAAAATTTCAAAATTCTGAATAACAAATATCAAATTTTATAATTTTTAGAATTCGAAAAAAAACATTCTTTTATTCTAAAAATATAAGAGCAGATAAATAAATAAATATTAAAAATACATAAAATTAGAGATAAATTAATTAATTACTTAGAATATATATCTTCAATATATATATATATATATATATATATGTATATGCCTAAATCCATATATGCCTAATAAATTAGTGGGTTTGAAAAAATATCTAAATTTGAACCAATAAATTATTAATTAAATTTTAATATTTATTTATTTTTCACATAGTGTTATCGAGTTTCACTTAGACTCCTAGGTTTAATAT
>RXID01016083.1:0-17379 GCA_005019695.1 Trichopus zeylanicus subsp. travancoricus
ACCACTACTACTGCTTCTACGACTACTACTACTACTACGATGACAACGACTACTACTGTTGCTACTACTACTCCTACTACTACTGCAAATACTACTACCACTGCTAATACTAGTATTAGTACTACTGCAGCTACTATTGCTACATGAACTACTACTACTTATGCTACTACTACAACTACTGCTACTGTTGTTGTTGCCGCTACTACTACTACTACCATTGTTGTTGTTTCTACTATTGCTTGTACTATAACTACTGCTACTACTATTGCAACTACAACAACTACTTCTACTACTATTGCGACTACAACTACTATAACTACTACAACAACTACTACAACTACTATCGCTGTTGCTAGTACTACTACTATAACTACTACTGCTACTGCTAGTACTTCTACTATTACTACTACTATTATTGCGGCAGCAGCTACTACAATACTACTACTACTACTACTTATCCTACAACTACAACTACTCTTGCTACAACTTCTACTACTCCACTACTGGTACTACTGGTACTACTTTTGCTACTTCTGCTAATGCTACTACTACTTATACTATTACTACTAGTAATAATAATAATACTACTACTACTACTACAACTACTACAACTACTGTCGCTGATGCTGCTACTTCTACTATTGCTAGTACTACGTCTACTGCCATCGCTACTACTGCTACTGCTACTACACGTGGTACAACTACTATTGCTGCTGTAGCTCCTACTGCTTCTATAATAGTTACTACTATTGTTACAACTACTGCTACTACTACAATACAATTGCTGCTACTACTACTTCAGCTGCTACCACTACTACTGCTACTACTCCTACTACTACTACTACAGCTACTACCTGTACTACTATTATTACTACTGCCACCACTACTACTACAACCACTGTTGTTGCTGCTGCTATGACTAGTTCTCTTACTAGTATTAATATAGCATCTACTACTGCGGCTACAACTACTACGGATACTTCTATCACTGCTACTATTGCTACTACTACTTCCACTACGGCTAGTACTGCTTCCTTTGCTACAACTACTGCTGGTACTACTGCTCCTACTGCTGCTGCAATTGCAACTTCAACTACTACTTTGGCTGCTACTACTGCTACAATGCTCTTACTACTTCTTCTACTAATACTACTGCTTCTACTACTTTAGCTTCTATTACTACTACTATTAGTACTACTGCTAATACTACTTTTACTACTACTACTACTACTATAACTAGTGCTTTTATTATCGCCACGGCTACTACCATTACTACCACTACTATAACTACTTCTACTACTGCTTCTACTGCAACTACAACTGTTACAACTACTACTACAACAACTACTACAACTACTGTTACTACTTTTGCTACTACTGCTACTGCCACTACTATGATTGCTACTACTGTAACTACTGCTGCTACAGGTGCTACTACTACTACAACAACTATGACTAATTCTACTACTTCAATTACGACATCTACTGCTACTACCACTGCTACTACCGCTACTATTATGACTACTACTATTATCGCTACGGCTGCTGCTGCTAGTACTATTACTACTACTAGTTCTACCCCTACTTCTACTACTAGTTCTATTAATGTTGTTGCTGCTACTGCTACTACTGCTACCACTACTGCTACAACTCGTACTACTTCCTCAACTGCTACTTCTCTACTAGTACTATTGCTACTGATTCTACTACTACACCTACTACTTCTAGTACTACTACTAATACTACAACTTCTGCTACTACTACTACTTTAGCTACTGCTATTATTACTGCTACTACTACTTCTTCTACTGCTACTACTCTTGCTTTTACTGCAACAACAACTAGCAACAACAACAACAACAACGAGTAATACGACTAGTAATAAGAGGCTACTAAACTAGTGCTACGACTATTCTACGACGCAGCACTACACGACGGCTAAGACTAACAGCGACAACAACAAACAAACAACCAACCACGACTACCAATACTACGACGAACGAACTTCTACTACTACTACTACTACTTCTACTATTGCTACTACTACTGCGATTACTACTTTTGCTACTACTACTACTACGGCTTCTACTAATACAACTACGACAATTGATGCTGCTACTACTCCTACCACTACTACAACTGGTACTACCACTACTACTACTACCACTACTTTGACTACTAATACGCATACTACTACCCCTACTCCAACTCGTACTACTACAACTACTACCACGACTACCACTACTACTACTACTATTACTACTACTTCTATTACTACTACCACTACTACAACTTCTACTAGTATTCCTATGACCACAACTACTACTAGTAATGCACCTAATAATACCATCACTACTACTACTACTACTGGTGCTACTTTAACTACTACTACTACTTCTACTACTACCACTACAACTACTGCTGATACTACTACCCCTACTACTTCTACTACTGCAACAATAACAACTACTACTAATAGAACTGCTGCTACTGCTACTGCTACAACAACTACTACTATTG
This sequence comes from Trichopus zeylanicus subsp. travancoricus, assembly GCA_005019695.1. Lineage (NCBI taxonomy): Eukaryota > Viridiplantae > Streptophyta > Magnoliopsida > Dioscoreales > Dioscoreaceae > Trichopus > Trichopus zeylanicus. The sequence continues at coordinate 2,521 of RXID01016083.1, forward strand.
TCGCTTCCCCTACTATTACTTCTACTTCTGCTGCTACTATTACTACTGCGACTACCACTACTACTGCTTCTACTACTAATGCTACTGTTGCTGCTGCTGCTACTATCGATGCTGCTGCAACTACTGCAACTATGACTACTACTATTGCTGTGTCGCTAATACTACTACTACTACTACAACAACAACTACTACTACTGTTACTACTACTACTGCAGCTGCTATTACTACTGCCACTACTACGGCTACTGCTTCTACTACTACAACTATTCGTACCATTGGTACTAGCTTTGCTACTACTACTTCATACCTGTTAGAAGGAATGGAACAAAGCGTTAGGAATTACTGCTACTTCTACTACTGCTACTACTACTTCTACTTGTACTACTACAACTACTGCTGCTGCTACTACATCTACTACCTCTACTACTATTACAACTACTGCTGCTACTACTACTACTATTACTGTAGCTACTATTGCCACTACTACTGTTACTACTGCTGCTATTGTTGTTAGTTACTACTGCTACTACTAAAAATACTACTACTGCTACTACAACTACTAATACTTCTACTACTACTACAACAATTGCTATTACAACAGCTCACACTAGTACTACTTCTGCTACTACTACTCTGACTACTACTACTACTACTATTACTACTACTGCTGCTACTGGTGCTACTATCGCTCCTACTGCTTCTACTGCTACTACTGCTGTGACTACTATTACTGCTACTTCTATTACTACTACTGCTGCTATTATCATTACTACTACTACTACTACTGTTGCTACTACAACTACTACTACATCTAGATCTGCTACTGCTGCTATTTAGGGTACTACTGCTACTACTGCTACCTTGGGTACTACTGCTACTACTGCTACAACAACTTCTACAATGACAACTATTGCTACTTTGGGTACTGCTACAACTGCTCCCACTACTACATCTAATAGTACTACTCCTACTTCGACTACTACTAGTACTACTTCCACCACCACCAAGACTACTACAACTACTACTTCCACAAATACTACTTCTACTACTCTGGGTACTGCTACAACTATTGCTACTACTACTACTACTACTACTACTACTACTACTCTGGGTACTACTACAACTATTATTACTACTACTACTACTACTACTACTACTACTACAATAACAACAAAAACAACAATAACTACTGCTGCTACTACTATTACTACTACTACTACTACTACAACTGCTACTACTGCTATTACTACTACTCCTACTGCAACTATTACTATAACTCGTACTGCTATTATACTATTACTACTACAACAACAATGACCACTATTACCATTACTACTACTACTACAACCACTACAACTACTTCTATCAATACTAGTACTGCTATTGGTACTGCTACTACTACAACAACAACATCTAATACTACTACTACTACAACTGCTACTACTACTACAACTATTTCAACTAGTACTAGGACTACTACTGCTACCGCTACTGCTGCTGCTGCTACTACTACTGCTACTTCAAATTTTATTAGTACAACTATGGCTAATGCTGCAACAACTTCGAAAACTTTCTACTTCTGCTACTTTGACTGCTATAACTACTAATGTTATAGCTGCTACTACTACTACTACTACGACTACTACTACTACTACCACTATTACTACTACTACTATTACTACTACTACTACTACTACTACTACTACTAGTACTACTACTACTACTCCTGCTGCTGCTGCTACGGCTGCTACTCCTGCTGCTGCTACTGCTGCTGCTCCTGCTGCTGCTGCTGCTGCTAGAACAGCTGCAACAACAACAGCTACTATGACTTCTACTAATGCTTCTACTACTACCACAACCACTACAGTTATACTACTATTGCTAGTACTACTGCTACTACTTCTGCTACTTCTACTACAGCAAGTACTATTGCTATGACTACCACCATAATTACTACTGCTGCCATGGCTACTACCACTAATACTATTACTACTACTACAACTCCTACCGCTACTAATCATACTTCTAATACTACTAGTACTACGAATGCTTCAACTGCTGCTGCTACGGCTAGCACTACTGCAACTATTCCCACTACTACTACTACTACCACTACTACTGCTACTGCTACCACTACTACTATTGCTACTCAGACTACTGCTACTAGTACTGCTACTCTTCAGACCGCAGCTACTACTACTACTACTACTTTTCCTACGACTACTACCACTACTACTCCTGCCACCACTACTACTACAACTACTACTACTCATACTATAGCTACTACAACTACTACTCCTACTATAGCTACAACTACTACTACTAGAACTACTACTACACCTATTACTACTACTGCTACTACTGCGACTGCTACACCTAGTAAAACTAACACTAATACTACTGCTACTACTACTCCTATTACAACAACAACAACTACTACTACTATTACAACAATAACAACAACTGCTAGTACTACCACTGCTGCTATTACTACAAGTACAACTACTGCTATTGCTATTACTACTCTTACTAATTCTTCCACTCTGACTACTACTACTACTGCGACTACTACTAGTACAACTATAATTACTACTGCTACTACTACCCAAACTACTACTATTCTGCTGCTGCTGCTGCTGCTGCTACTTCTACTACAACTGCCACGACCTACTACTACTACTTTTCCTACTACTACTTTTCCTACTACTACTACTACTAGTACTACTTAGGCTGCTGCTCCTACTACTACTACTACCACTACTGCTACTAAAACAACAACTACTACCACTATTATAACAACTACTACTACTCCTATTACTACTACTGCTACTGTTGTTGTGACTACTACAACTAGTAATATTAATACTAACACTACTCCTACTACTACTCCTATTACAGCAAAAACTACTCTTATTGCTATTATAACAACAACATCTACTGCTGCTGCTGCTACTACTACTGCTACTACTACTACTACTAGTAGCAGTAATGTTGTTACTACTCTTAGTACTACTTCCACTTTGACTACTACTACTACTGGGACTACTACTAATACAACTATAATTACGACTGCTGCTATTATCCAAACAACTGCAACTACTACTATTATTGCTGCTACTGCTGCCACTACTATAGCTGACATGACTACTACTACTACTGCAAGAACAGCGACTACTGCTACTACTACAACTACTCCTATTACTCCAACTACAACTTCAACAACAACAACTACTACTAATATTACTATGACTGTGACTACTACCAGAATTACAGTAATTACTACTACTGCAACTACTACGATAACTACTACTACTATTACTCCTAATACTCCAACTACAACTTCCACAACTACTACATCTACAACTACTATTACTATGACTGCGACCACTACTATTGCTACTTCTGCTGCTACACCTACTGCAACTATGACTACTACTATTACTACTACTCAGCAACTACTTCTGCTGCAACTACTTGCTACTCACGACTACTATACGATCACTACTATACTACTACTACTACTAACGTACTATCTTACTACTACTACTACTACTACTACTACTACTACTATCAACTATACTATTACTTCTACTACTGTGACACACTACTGTTACTACTTCTACTACCACTACTAAAAAACACTACTACTACAGCTTACTTGCTAACTGCTGCTACCCGTACTTTACAACTACAACTACAACTGACATCGACTACTACTGGCACTGCTGTCCTACTGCTACTACACTACTACTAGCTATTACTACTTCCTATTACAACATTATTGCTACTACTACTTAGGCTACAGCTACAACTATGTGCTCCACATCAACTTTGCTAGTTGCTACAGCTACCACTACTATTACTGCTACTACTACTGCTAACAACTGCTCTAATATTATACTACTACAACTGCTACTAAATATTACTACGACTACGACTACTACTACTACTTCTTCTACTCCTACTACTTCTTTTGCTACTACTGCAATTACTACAACAACTACTACTACTAGTCCTACTACTACTACTACAACTACTGCTATTCTTGCTGCTACTATGGCTCCTATTGCTACTACTACTACTACTATGACTGCTATTGCTACAATGTCTATTACTACTACTACTGCTACAACTTCTATAGCAACGACTATTACTCCTTCTTCTAGTACTACCACTGCTACAACTACTAAGACTCCTATTGGTATTGCCGCTACAACTACCACTTCTGCAACCACTACTAATACTACTGCTGCTACCACCACTACTACCACTAGTACTTCTACTACTCCTCCTGCTAATACTACTACCCCTATGCCTACTACTACAACGACTACAACAACAACTACTACTACTCCTATGCCTGCTACTACTACTATGACTACTACTATTCCATCTACAACTTCTAGTACTTCTAATATTACTGCAATTGCAACAACAACAACTAGTACTACTACTACTACTTCTCCTAGAACTACTACTACTACTACTACTACTACTACTTAACCTCCTACTTCTACTACTGCTCCTACTGCTACTGCTACAACTACTACTACTGCTCATACTACTACTACAACTACAACTACTACTAGAGCAACTTTCGCTACAACTTCTACTACTTCAACTACTGTTGTTGCTATTGCTGCTACTATAGCAAGCACGACTACAACTACCACAGATAATGCGACTACTACTACTATGACTACTACTAATACTACTACTTCTCCTACAACTACTACTACTACTACGACTACCGTTACTATGACTACTACTTGAACCACAACTACTAATACTCCTACTTCTGCAACTACTGCCACTACTACTACTATTACTGCAATTACATCTGCTACAAATACAACTACGATGACTATTGCTAATACTGCTACATCTACTGCAACTAGAACTATTGCTACTAATACTTCTACTACCACTACAACTGTTGCTACTACTGCTGCTACTATTAGAACTGCTTCTACTACTACTACTATTACTACTACAACTACTACCACATCTACAACTGCTACTACTACTACTTAGGGTACTACTGTTACTACTACTTCTTCTTTTACAACGACTACTACTGCTACTTCGGGTACTACTGCTACTACTGCTACAACTACTTCTACAATGACTACTACTGCAACTTCGGGTACTGCTACAACAACAACTACTACTACATCTAATACTACTACTCCTACTTCGGGTACTACTACTACTACTTCCATCACCACCGCTGCTGCTACTACTTCCACAACAACTACTACTACTATTCTAGATACAACTACAACTATTACTACTACTATTACTATTACTTCTACTACTACTAATTCTACTATTACAGCTATGACTCATGTTGCAACTACTTCTACAACTACTACTTCTGCTACTTTGACTGCCATAACTACTACTTCTATAGCTACTACTACTACTACTACTATGACTATAAGAACAACAACAACTACTACTACTACTACTACTACTACGACTGTTGCTACTACTACTACTATTGCTGCTACTACTATTACTGTTGCTACCGCTACTACTATAACTACTACAACAACAACTACTACTACTACTGCAACCACTACTGCTCTTATCGATACTTCTACTACTACTGCGACAAAAACTACTTATAATTTTGCTACTGCTACTACTACTCCTACAATTACTACCACTCCTAGTTCTGCTAGTGCTACAATAGCTTCTTTTGCTTCTACTACTGCTACTACTACTTTAGTAACTACTTCGACTAGAACTACTAATACTGAGCCTACTACTGTTGCTATGACCACTTTTGCTACTACTATTGATACTACTACTCCTACTCCTACTACTACTACTTCTACTACTACTACGGCTGCTGCCACAACTACTACTACTATTACAACTATTGCTATAATAACTACTACAACTATTACTACCACTTCTGCTACTGCTACTACTTCTGCTTCTACTACTACAACAACTATTACTACTACTTCAACTAGTACTGCTACTACTATTACGACTACTACTGCGATGACTAGTATGGCTATTATTTCTACTACTACTATAACAACTACTACTTCTCCTACTACTACTACTTCGACTATAACTACTCCTATAGCTACATCTACTGCTACCGTTACTATTACGATGACTGCAATTGCTGTTGCTACTTTCGCAACTACTGCTAATATTACTACAACTACTGCTACTTCTGCTAGTACTGCTACCACTACTACTACCACTATTACTATTGCTACTGCCTATAGCTACATCTACTACTACCGTTACTATTACGATGACTGCAATTATTGTTGCTACTTTCGCAACTACTGCCAATATTACTAAAACTACTGCTACTTCTGCTAGTAATGCTACCACTACTACTACCACTATTACTATTGCTAGTGCCTATACTACTACTTCTTCTATTCCTATTACTACAGCACCTGCTACTACTACTTCTACACCTACTTCTATTACAACAACAACCACAGCTGCTACTACTTATACTCCTAGTACTAATGCTACTACTACTTCTTCTATTACTACTACGGATACTTCTGTTGTGATTAGTACTACAACCACTACCACTACTACTACCAACACTGCTACTGCTTCTACAGCTACTACGGTTGTTTCTACTACTACTACCACTAGTTTTGCAACTGTGGCAACTACTACTACTACTACTACTACTACTAGTACTACAAACTATAATTACTATAACTACTACTACTACTACTACTACTATAACAACAAATACTACTACTACTACTTTTGCTACTACAACAACTGCATTTGTGAGTTCTACTACTACTACTACTACTACTACAACCACAACTGCTACAGCTTCTAATGCGACATCTCCTTTTACAACTTCTACTACTACTACTACTGTTACTACTACTATCACTACAATGTTGCTAGTCCTCCAACTGCTACTAATACTACGACTACTACCATTCCTACTACTAATTAGTAGCAGGAGTAGTAGTAGGAGTTGTAATAGCCATAGTTGCAATAGTAATAACGATAGTAGGAGTAGTAGGAGTTGTAGTAGTTGTTGTAGTAGTAGTAGTAGTTGTTGTTGTTATAATTATAATAGTTGTAATAGTAGTAGTACTAGTAGTGGTAGTTGCAGTATTAGTAGTAGTAGGAGCAGTTGTAGTGGTTGTAGTAGTGGTAGTAGTGTGAATAGTAGTAGCCGGAGTTGTAGTAGTAATAGCAGTAATAGTAGTAGTTGAAGTTGAAGAATTAGGGGTACCTGTAGTAGTAGTAATAGTAGTAGAAGTAGTAGTAGTTATAGTTTTAGTGGTAGAAGTGGTGGTAGTTGTAGTAGTAGTACTAGAAGTACTAATAATAATAGTAGCAATTGTAGCCATAGCAGCAACAGTAGCAGTAATAGTAGTTGTTATTGTTGTTGTTGCTGTAGTAGTAGTAGCAGCACTAGTACGAGTAGAAGCAGCAGTAGTTCCATAGTAATAGTAGTAGTAGTGAAGTAGTAGTAGTAGTAGTCGTAGTAGTTGTAGTAAAACTAATAGTTGCAGTAGTAGTAGGAGTAGCAGTAGCAGCAACAGTAGCAATGGTAGCTACAGTAGCTGTAGTAGTAGTAGCAGCAACAACAACAACAACAGTAGTAGTAGTAGAAGTTGTTGTTGTTGTTCTTGTTGTAGTAGTAGTAGAAGTTGTTGCTGTTGTTCTTGTTGCAGTAGTAGTAGTAGTTGTTGTTGTTGTTGTACTAGTAACAGTAGTAGTAGCAGCACCAACGATAGTAGTAGTAGTAGTTGTAGTAGTAGTTGGGGTTGTAGCAGTAGGAGTAGTAATAGTAGTAGTTGAACTAGGAGTATTTGGAGTCCTAGTAGTAATAGTAGTAGTTGTAGTAGTAGTATTAGTAGTCGTTGTGGTGGTAGAATTAGTAGTAGTAGTAGTGGCAGTAGTAATAGTAGTCATAGTAGCAGTCGCAGTAGTAGTAGTTATAGAAGTAGTAGTAGTAGCAGCAGTAGTAGTAGTAGTAGTTGCAGTAGTAGCAGGAGTAGTGGTAGTAGTAGTCGTATTAGTAGTAGTTGTTGTTGTTGTAGTTGTTGTAGTAGTAGTAGTAGTGGTAGCAGCAGCAGCAGCAGCAGTAGTAGTCGTAGTAGGAGCAGTAGAAGTAGTTTTCGTAGTAGTACTAGTAGCAGTTGTAGTAGTTGTAACAGTGGTAGTGGTAGTGGTAGTCGTAGTAGTAGTTGTAGAAGAGGTACTTGTAGTGGTCGTAGTGGTAGTAGAAATAGTAGAAACAGTAGTAGTAGTAGTAGAAGCAGCAGTAGTCATAATACTACAACTAATACTAGTACTATAATGCTACTACTACAACTACTGGTACTATTAGTAACATCTACTATAATACAAGTACTACTTGTACTACTATATCAACTTCTACTACTACTGCTGCTACTGCTGCTGCTGCTACTACTACATCTACTATACCTACTTCTTCTCCTATTGCTACAACTGCTACTATGACTATTGTTTCTACTAGTCCTACTACTACTTCTCCTACTACTACTACTGCTACTACCACCACAACAACTACCGTTATTATTACTATTGCTACTGTTGCTACAACGACAACTACCACTACTAATACTACTACTACTACCATTACTGCTACAATTACTACTGCTACTACTACTACAACTACTATAGCTATTACGACTACTAGTAATAGTACTACTACTCTTGCAACTACTACTACTACTTTTGCTACTACGACTACTGCTACAAAAACCACAACTATTGCTACTATTACTATTACTATTACTGCTACCCCTACTATTGCAACTAAAACTATTACTACTTATGCTACTACTACTACAACAGCTGCTGCTACTACTACTATTACTACTGTTGTGACTAGTATTGCTACTAATGCTGCTAACAATGCTACTTGTACAACTACTACACCTAGTGCTGCAACTAATACTTTTTTCCACAGTGACGACTGCTACTACAACAACAACAACAACAACTACTACTACTATTACAACTACTACTTATACTACAGTGACAACTACTATTACAATTAAAACTGCTGCTGCTACTAACTCTACTAGCACAACAACAACAACTACTACTACGACTACTGCTACTACTACATCAACTACTGCTACTATTGCTACTACTGCTTCCTCTACTACTAGTACTAGTACTACTACTACTACTACTACTACTATTGCTATTACTATGGCTACTACTCCAAGAACAACTACTACTACAATTACCAGTACTGCTACTCTTCAACTACTACTTCTAGCCTACTACTACTACTACTATGCACTGCTACTGCTATTGCTACTACTACTACTACTACTACTACTACTTCCGCTACTGCACTGCTACTTCTACTACTACTACTACTCCTACTACTTCTACTACTACACCTACTATTAATACAACTCCTACTGCTACGGCTACTATTTCTACTACTACTACTACTACTACTACAACTATTACTACTATTGATACTGCTACTACAACAATAACTACTACTACTACAATTGCTACTAATATTACGACTAATACTAGTACTACCACCACGACTACTATTCCTGCTAATGCTGCTGCTACCATTGCTGCTGCTACTGCTGCTATTGTTGTTGCTGTGAGAATTACTACTACTACTTCTTCCCAAACTACTACTACTAGTGCTACCATTACTACTTCTAGTACTACAACAACAACTACTACTAGTACTACTGCTGCTGCTGCTGCTACTACTACTACTACCACTACTGCGACGGCTACTACTAATACAGTGACTAATATAACTATTGCCGTTGATGCTGCTGCTGCTACTACTACGACTCCTACTATACCTCCAGCTATTACTACTACTACTACTACTCCTAACTATCCTTCTACTACTACTACTACCACCGCTACTAGTTCTCCTACTACATAATACTTCTGCCACTGCTACAACTACCACAACTACTACTAATACTTCTGCTATTACTACTACTACTACTAGTACTACTACTACTACTACTACTAATACAACTACTTCTCCTACTCCTACCAGTATTACTACTACTACTACTACTACAACTACTACTGAAACTACTACTACTACTTCTACTACTACTACTGTCGCTATTGTTGTTGTTGATACAACTACAACTGCTACTACCAGAACTACTAATACTACTACTAATATTATTATTACTAGTACTACATCTACTACTACAACAACAATAACTACTGCTACTACTGCTACTACTACTCCTATAACTACTGCTGAAACTACTACTGCTCCTTCTACTACAAATGATGCTGCTACTGCTATTGTTGCATCTACTACAACTGCTACTACTAGTACTAATAATACAACCACAAATATTATTATTACTATGACTACAACAACAACAACTACTACTACTAATACTACTACTAGTACTACAACTACTACTACCACAACTACTACTGCCACTACTACTACTACTACAACAACTACTACTATAACAACAAAAACAACAACAACAACTATGACCAGTACTACTACTACTAATCCTACTCCAACTCCTACTACTACTACTACTACTACTACTACTTCTACTCCAACTACTACTACAACTGTGACTACTACTAATACAACTACTATTACTACTACTACAACTTCCCAAACTACTACTACTACTACTTCTACTCCAACTACTACTACAACTGTGACTACTACTAATTCAGCTACTATTACTACTACTACAACTTCCGAAACTACTACTACTACTACTTCTGCTACTACTACTATTGAAGCTACTACTACTCCTAACACTCCAACTACAATGACCACCACCACTTCTACTACTTGTACTATTAGTACGACTGCGACTAGTACTGCTGGTAGTTCTACTGCTACTCCTACTACAAGTAGCAACAATAGTAGCAGTAGTACTGGTATCAGTAGCAACAGTATCAGGAGTTGTAGTAGTAGCAGTAAAAGCAGCAGTAGTAGCAGCAGCAGTAGTAGTTGTAGTAGCAGTAGTAGGAGTATTAGCAACAGTACCAATAGTAGTAGCAGTAGCAGTGGTGGTAGTAGCAATAGTAGCAACTGTAGTAATCGTAGTAGTAGGAGTAGCAGTAGCAGTGGGAAAAGTAGTAGCAATAGTAGTAGTAGTAGCAGTAGTAGCAGTTGCAATTGTAGCAGTAGTAGCGGTAACAGTAGTAGAAACATTAGTAGTAGCAGCAATAGTAGCAGGAGCAGTAGCAGTAGTAGTAGTTATAGCAGTAGTAGTAGTACAACACAACTACTACAACTAGCACAACAAAGACCACTACTACTACTATTGTTGCTACTGCTGCTATTACCATTGCTACCACAACGACTACTACAACTACTGCTATTTCTACTTCTGCTTCCACTACCGCTACTAGTACTATTGCTACAACAATTGTTACTACTACTGTTACCACTACTATAACTATAACTATTACTTCAACTACTTCAACAAATACAACAATAACTTCTGCTGCTGCAGCAGCAGTACCAATAATAACAAGAGCAACTAGTACTAGTACTACTACTACCACTCCTAGTACTACTACTACTACTACTATTACTTCTCTTACTACTACTACTACTACAGCTGCTACAGAAGCCACTACTACTGCTCCTACTACATCTTCTACAACTGCAACTACAGCTACCCCTACTGTGACTACCACTACTATGACTACTGCTGTACTACTAGTAGTACTTCTTCTGCTACTACTACAACTATTTCTACGACTACTCCAACTATAGTTGCTACTACGACCACTCCTACGAATACTACAACTAATGCTACTACTACTATAGCTCCTACTGCTACTACTACTACTACACCAGCTACTTCTACCGCTACGACAGATACTACTATTACTGCTAGTACTGCTACTACGGCTTCTGCTACAACCACTTCTGCCACTACTGCTACTACTACTACTGCTACTACTTCTAGTAATATTGCTACTACTACTATTACTACTAGTCTTACTTCTACTACTAATTTTCGAACTACAACCATTTTGCTCCTACTAATGTCCCTACTGCTACTGCTACTACTTTTACTACTACTACTACTACTACTACTACTACTACTACTACTACTACTACTACTATTCTGTCTACTGTACTTCTATTACTACTAATACTACTACTATTATTATTACAATGGCTACCACTGCTATCTATATTACAGCTACTGCTACTACTACAGTTACTACTATTACAACAACAAGTACTACTACTTCTACTACCACTTTTGCTTTGGCAACATAAACTAATAATACTACCACAACTGCTACTATTGCTGCTACTACAACAACTGCTGCTATTCGTACTACAACTACTACTATTGCTGCCACTAATAATGATACTACTACTACTCATCCTGCTACTCCTACTATTACCATTACTACTACGACTACTACTGCTAGTAATAGTACTACTTCAACGACTACTTTTACTACTACTACTACTACTAGCACTACTACTTCAACGACTACTTCTACTACTACTACTACTACTAGCACTACTACTTCTCCCACAACTACAACTACTACTAGTACTACTGTTGCTGGCACTACTGCTACTATTACTACTACTACTCCTACTGCTACTCCAACTACTGCTCATGCTACTATAGCTACTGCTACTACTACTGCTACTACCACTACAACAACAACTACTACTACTACTGCTACTGCTACTACAACCACTACTACTACTACAACAACTATTGCTGCTATTACTACCGCTACTACTGCTTGTCCTTGAACTGCTACAATTACTACTACTACTACCACTCCAGCTGCTACTACTATTATTGTTGCTACTACAGCTACTACTGCCGGTACTTCTGCCACTACTATGACTGCTGCTGCTACTACTACTACTACCATTGCTACTACTACTACTACTGCTACTACTGCTACTACCATTACTACTACTGCTAATATTAATACTACTACTACAACAACAACAACTACTAGTGCTAATACTATAGCTACTACTGCTACTACAACTACTACTACTGCTACTGCTGACACTACTACTACTTCTACCACAACTACTCCTCCTCCTCTTCCACCTATTACTACTACTGCTGCTGCTCCTGCCAACCCTACTGCTACTTCTACAACTACTACTGCTACTGCAACTTCTGTTGCTATTACTACTACTACTAGTACTACTACTACAACTACTGTGGTAGTTGCTATTTCACTACTACTAATAATAGTACTAATGCTGCTACTACTTCTACTATAGTTAGTGTTGTTGCTACTGCTACGACTACTGCTACTACTGCAGCAGCTACTACTTCAGCTACTATTACTGCTACTACTACTACTACTGCTAGTACTACTACTACTACTACTTCTATTGCCACAGAACGGCTAGTACTGCCAGTGATACTACTCCTACAACTAATGCTACTACTATGCTTCTGAAACTACCTCCACAAGTATGACAACTACTACTACTGCTACTACGGATGCTACAAATAGTAATACTACTACTAATGCCACTAGTATCACTACTACTGCTATTGTTGCTACTATTACTACTTCTATTACTACTACGAATGCTGCTGCTGCTACTACTCCTACTACTGCTACAACAATAACTGCTACTGCTACAATAACAACTACTACTGCTGCTACTATGATTATTACTACTACTGTACTACTACTATTATTGCTACCGCTACTACTACTGCTACTGCAACTACTACTTTTATAACTACTAATACTTCTACTACTCCTACTACTACTCCTCCGTCTACTACTATTGCCATTGCTACTACTACTTCTGCTACTACAACTATTACAACTACTTCCCCTAATTATACTTTTTTTGCAACTACTGCAACTATGGCTACTACTGCTTCTACAACAACAACAACTACCGCAGGTACCACAACTATTACTTCTGCTAATACTATGCCTGCTAATACTACTACAACAACAATAACAACAACAACAACTACTACTACTACTGCTAATACTACAACTACTACTATGACTACTACTACTACTACTACTACTACTTGCACTACTAATACTACTATTACTACTATTAATACTACTAGAAGAACTACTACTTCTACCACTCCTACAACTACTACTTCAAGAACTACTAATACTACTCCTCCTCCTCCTCCTTCTACTGCTACTACAACTACAGCTACTGCTATTACTATTGCTACTATAACTACCACTCCTCCTCCTCCTCCTACTACTACAACTATTATTACTACTACTACAAAAAATACTACTTATTCTACTATAACTACTACTACTACTGCTGGTGCTACTACAACTATAGCCACTTTGATTACTACTTCCGCACTATTATTTCTATTACCACTACGACTGCTACTGCTATTAGTACTACAACTATTATTGCTTCTGCTACAACTGTTACTACCGTAACTACTCCTACCATGACTCTACTACAACTGCTAAGACTACAACTATGACTACTATTGCTAGCACTACTACTGCTACTACTTCTGCTACAACTACTATTGCTACTAATACTTCTACTACTACAATTGCTTCTACTGCAACTACTACTACAACTATTACTACTACTTCTCACATTACCACTACTTCAGCTACTACTACTTCTACTACTACTAATACTACCTATATGACTACTTCTGCTATTGCTGCAACAGCTACTACGAGTACCACTGCTACTATTGCTGCTACTACTACTAGTATAACTTATACTACTGCTGCTGCTACTGGCACTCCCACTACTACTGCTGCTGCTACTGCCACTACTACTTCTACGACAACTACTACAACTACTACTAGTACAATTACAACTGCTATTGCGGCTAATGTACT
>RXID01016085.1:8432-35609 GCA_005019695.1 Trichopus zeylanicus subsp. travancoricus
TGCTACTCCTAATACTACAACGGCTACAACGGAAACTACTACTACTACTACTACTACTACTACTACTGTTGCTGCTACTACTACTGCTGCTACTGCTACTACTAGTGCTACTGCTACTCCAACTACTGCTACTATCGCTCCAACTACTGCTACCACTACTAATACACATAATATTACTTCTCCTACAACTGCTACTTCAGCTACTACTATCGCAACTACTACTAATACTATTACAACAACGACTAGTGCTACTACAATAACCACTACTATTGCTACTCCTACGATTACTATGACTACTACTACCACTAGTACTACTGTAATTACTACTGCTACACTACTACTGCTGCTGTTATTGCTGCTACTGCTACTATTGCCAAAAGAATTGCTACTATTACTTCTACTACTATGACTGCTAATAAAAATACTATAACTAGTACTGTAATTATTACTGTTGCATCTACTACTCCTCCAACAACTGTTACATTTGGTACTACTTCGGCAACTAATATTACTACCACCCCTACTAATACTATTATTGCAGCTACTGCTACTGCTACAACTACTATTACTACTACTATTGCTACTACTACTACTACCAGTAGTTGGAAAAGTAATAGGGGTAGTAGTACTAGTAGTAGAAGTACTAGTAGTACTGGTGGTTGTAGTTGTAGCAACAATAGTAGTAGTATTACTAGGAGAAGTAGTAGTAGTAGCAATTATAGCAGAAGTAGTTATTGTAGTCATAGTAGTAGTAGCAGTTAGCTATAGTAACAATAGTAGTAGAAGTAGCGGTTGTAATAGTCATAGTAATAGTAGTAGTTATAGAAGTAGCAGCAGTGGTAGTAGTAGCAGTAGTAGTTGCAATAGCAGAAGTAGCAGTAGTAGTAGCAATTGTGGTGGTAGTAGTAGTGGTAGCAGCAACAAAAATAGCCATAGTAGTATAGTAGTAGTAGTTATTATAGTAGCAGTAGTGGTAGTAGTAGTCGTAGTTGTTGTAGCAATAGTTGTAGTAGATATAATAGTAGTAGTAATAGTAGTAGTAGTAGAAGTAGAAGTAATTGCAGTGGTTGTAGTAGTAGTTGCAGTAGTAGAAGGAGTAGTGGTTGTGGAAGTAGTACTAGTAGTCGTAGTTGTTGTATTGACAACAATAATAGCAGTAGTAGCAGCAGCAACAGCAATAATAGTAATAGTAGCTAAAGTAGTAGTAGCTATAACGGTAGTAGTTGGAGAAGTAATAGTAGTAGTAGTAGTAGTAGTAGTGGTAGTAGTAGTAGGATTAGTAGTAGTAGCAGTAGCAGTAGTAGTAGCCATGGAATTTGTAGTAGTAGTCACTGTAGTAGTAGTAGTAGTACTAGTAGTAGTGGCAAAAATAGTAGCAGTAATGGTAGAAGTAAGAAAACTACTAGTAGTAACAAATGTCATAGTAGTTATCATAGTACTACTAGAAGTAGTTGTAGCAATAGTAGCAGTAGTGGTAGTAGTGGCAGTAGTTGTAGCTCTAGTTGTAGGAGTAGTAGTAGAAGCAATATTAGTCCTAGTAGTAGCAGCAGCAGCAGTAGTAGTAGTATAAGTAGTTGCAGTAGTTTCTGTAGTAGCAGTGATGGTAGTAGTAGTAATAGTAGTATTATTAGTAGTAGCAGTAGTAGTTGTACTAGTATTCGTATTAGTAGTAATTGTCATCGTAGTAGTTGTAGATGAAGCAAAATTAGGAGGAGTAGCAGTAGCAGTAGGAGAAGTAGTAGCAGTAGTAAGAGTAGTTGTAGCAGTAGTAGCACAAGGAGAAGTAGAGGTAGTAGTTGTTGTAGCAATACTAGTAGTAGTAGTCATAGTTGTAGTTGGACAAATAGTAGTAGTTGCAGTACTTGTTGTAGAACTAGTAGTAGTACTAGTACTAGTAGTTTAGTGGTGGTGGTAGTAGTTGTAGTAGGAGTAGGAATAGTAGTAGTCGTAGCAGTAGTAGCAGAAGTTGTAGCAACAGCAATAGTAGTAGTAGTAGTAGTGGCATCAACAGCACAAGCAATAACATCAGCAGCTATTATAGTAGTGGTAGCAGTAGTAGTAGTGGTAACAGTGGTAGTTGTAGTAGTAGCAGTGGTAGTAGCAATAGTAGTAGCAGTAGTAATTTTAGTAGTAGTAGTAGTAGTGGTAGGAGTAGTAGTAGTAGCCACAGCAGCAGTAGTAATAACAATCAGAGTAGAAGTAGTAGTAGTATCAGTGGTTGCATTAATAGGAGTAGCTGTAGTAGTAGTTGTAGGAGAAGTAGTACTAGTAGAAGAAGTGGTAGCATTAGTACTAGTAATATTATTATCCATAGAAGTACAAGTAGTAGTAGTAGTAGCAGTAGTAGTTGCACTAGGAATGGCACTAGAAAATTATGGTAGTACTAGTACTAGTGGCAGCGCTAGCAGTAGTAGTAATGTAGCAATAGTAGTACAAGTTGTGGTGGTAGTAATAGTATTTACAGTAATAGCGAAAGTGTAGGCGTAGTGCCAATAGTAGAAATAGTCATAGCAGAACTAGTAGTAGCTTCAGTAGATGGAGTGGTAGTAGTAGTAGCAGTAGTCGCAGTAGTAGTAGAAGTAGTAGCAGTAGTAGAAGTAGTATTTGTTGTTGTAGTTGCGGCAAATGTAGCAGTAGCAGTAGTAGAAGCAGCAGCAGTAGTAGTGGTAGTTGAAGCAGTAGTAGTCATAGTAGTAGAACTAGTAGTAGTGGTATTAGTAGTAGTTGGAGTAGTAGTAGTAGCAGTAGCAATTATAGCATCAGTAGTAGGAGTAGAATTAGTTTCAGTTTGAGTAGGAGTAGGAGTAGTAGTAGAAGTAGTAGTAGTAGTAGTAGTAGTAGTAGTAGTAGTAGTATTTGTTATAGGAGCAGGAGTAGTACTAGTACAAGTAGTAGCAACAGTCGTGGAAGTAGTAGTAGTAGTAGTACTAGTAGCAATATTAGAAACTGCTGTAGCAAAAGCTGTAGTAGTTGGGGTAGCAGTAGGTATAGTAGAAGTAGCAGTGGTGGTAGTAGTAATAGTAGTATTAGTAGTAGTAGAAGTACCAGTAGTAGTAGTACTATTAGTTGTAGTAGAAGGAGTAGTACTAATAGAAGGAAAATAATAGTAGTAGTAATGGTAGTTGCAATAGGAGAATTTGTAGTAGTAGTAGTAGTAGTAGAAGTTGTAGACGAAGCAGTAGTAGTAGCTATAGTTACAGTTGCCGTATTAGTTAGAGAAGCAATAGTAGTAGTAGTAGAGCTAGGAGTAGTCGAAGTAGTAATTGTAGCAGTAGTAGTACTAGTTGTGGTTGTAGTGGTAGCAGTAGTTGAAGTAGTTGCAGTGGTAGTAGCAGGTGTAGCAGTAGTAGTTGTTGTAGTCGCAGTAGCAGCAACAGCAGCAGCAGTAGTAATAGCTATAGTAACAATAGTAGCAGCAGTAGTTTTAGTCGTAGTCGTAGTGACAATAGTAGCAGCTGTGGCAATAGTAGTTGTAGTAGTAATTGCCGTCGTAAAATTAGTAGTAGCTATAGTAGTGTAGTAGTAGTAGAAGTAACAATAGCAGTAGTAGTAGTAGTCGGAGAAATAGTCATAGGAGTATTTGCAGCAGTAAGTGTAGTAGCAGTATTTGTAGTAGTAGTAGTTGTTGTAGTTGTTGTTGTTGTTGTAGTACTAGTAGTGGCAAAAGTTGTACTTGTGGTAGGTGTAGTACTAGTAGTACTAGTAGTAACAATAGTAGTAGCAGAAGTAGTAGCAATAGCAATAGCCGTTATAGTAGTAGAAGTAGTAGTAGTTATTGTAGTGGAAGTAGTACAAGTAGAAGCAGCAGTAGTAGTTGTTATTATAGCCGCAGTAATAGTAGTAGCAGTAGTAAAAATAGTTATTGTAGTAGTAGTAGGAGTGGCAGTAGCAGTGGCAATAATAGTAGTAGGAGAAGTGGTAGTAGTAGTTGTACTAGTAGTAGTCGTAGTGGTAGTAGTAATAGTAGTAATAGTAGTAACAGTGCTGGCAATAGTAATAGTGGAAGCAGTTGTAGCAGTAGTTACCGTAGGGGCAACAATAGTCATAGTAGCAGTAGCAGTAGTTGTTGTAGTAGTAGTAGTTGTAGTTGTTGTATTGGTAGGAGTTGTAGTATTGAATGTAGGAGTAGTAGTCGTAGTTGTGGCAACAGTAGTAATAGTAGTAGTAGTTGTAGGGATAGTAGTAGCAATAGTAATAGTAGTAGTAGTCGTAGTAGTAGTAGTAGGAGTAGTAGTAGTAGTAGTACAAGTAGAAGCAGTAGCAGTAGTTGTAGTTGTAGCAGTAGTAATAGTAAAAGCAATTGTAGTAGTAGTAGTAGTATTAGTAGCGATAGCAGTAGTCATAGTAGTACGAGTAGAAGTAGTAGTAATTGTCATTATTGTTGAAATAGAAGTAATAGTAATAGTAGCAATAGTACTTGTAGTAGTAGGAAGCTATAGTTGCCGTAGTTGCCGTAGTAGCATCATTGGTAGCAATAGTTATAGCAAAAGTAGGAGCTATAGTAGGAGCAGCAGAAGTTGGAATAATAGTTGTAGTAGTAGTATTCGTGGTTGGAGTAGTAGTAGAAGTAGTTGTAGTAGTAGTTGTTGTTGTTGTTATAGTAGCTGTAGTAGTAGTAGATGTTGAAGCAGTAGTCATAGCCGCAGTTGTAGTGGTAATAGTAGTGCCAGTAGTAGTTGCAGTAGTGGTAGTAGTAGTCGAAGAAATATTAGTACTAGCAGTAGCAGCTATAGTACTAGTAGCAATAGTAGTAGTCGTTGGAGTCATACTATTATTTGTGTTGTTGGTGGTGGTGGTGGTGGTAGTAGTACTAGTAGGAGGAGGAGGAGGAGGAGGAGGAGGAGGAGGAGGAGGAGCATTAGTTGTAGTAGTAGTAGTAATAGTAGGAGTTATATTAATAGTAGCAGCAACAGTGGTATCTGTGGGAGTAGCAACAGTAGTACTAATAGTTGTAGTAGTAGCAGTGGTTGTGGTAGTTGTAGTAGTTGTAGCAGATGTAGTAGTAGTAGTAGTAGTAGCAGCAGCAGCAGTATTAGTAGTAGCAGTGATAGTAGTACTAGCCATCATAACCGCACTAGTCATAGTAGCAGTCTGAGCAATAATAGCAGCAGTAGTAGAAGTATTTGTTGCAATGAGAGTAGTAGAAGTAGTAGTAGCGGTCGTAGTGGTACTAGTTGTAGTAGTAGTAATAGGAGTAGAAGTAGTAGTAGTATCAATGGTTGCATTAGTGGTTGCAGCAATAGTAGTAGTGGCAGAAATAGTAGTAGTAGTAATAGTAGTAGGGAAAGTAGTAGTAGTGGAAGAAGTGGTAGCAGAAGTAGTAGTAGTAGCAATAGTAGTTGTACTAGCAGTAGAAGATGAAATCGTAGTATTAGTAGTAGTAGCGACAATAGTATCATAGTAGTAGTGTAGCAGTTGTACTAGTTGTAGTAGTAATAGTAGTAATAGTATTTTTAGCAATAGTAGAACTAGTAGCAAAAGGAAAAGAAATGGTAGTTGCAGCAGCAACCATAGTAGTAGTGGTAGTAGCAGTTGGCATCGCAGTATTAGTACTAGCTATAGCCGTTGGTGTAGTTGTAATATTAGCTGAAGTAGTAGTAGTTGCAGAAGGAGGAGTAGTAGTAGTAGCAGCAGCAGGAGTAGTAGCAGTAGTAGTAGTAGTCATAGTAGTAGTAGTAGCAGCACCAATAGTAGTAATAGTAGCAGTAGTACGAGGAGTAGGGATTGGAGCAGTAGTAGCAGTAGTAGGAGTAGGAGTAGTAGTAGTCATTGCAATAGCAGCAGAAGCAGCAGCTGGAGAAGAAGCAGCAGTAGCAGTAGTAATAGTAGCATCAACAGCAAAAGTTGTACCATCAACAGCTGTAGTAGTAGTAGTAGCAGTGGTAGTAGTAGTAGTAGCTATAGTAGTTGTAGTAGTAGCAGTAATAGTAGCAGTAGTAGTAGCAGTAGCAGTAGCAGTGGTAATTCTAGTAGTAGCAGTAGCAACAGCAGTAGTAGTAGTAGTGGTAGGAGTAGTAGCAGCAGCAACAATAGTAGTAGTAATAATTGGAGTAGAAGTAGTAATAGCATCAATAGTTGCATTAATAGGAGTAGCAGCAGTAATAGTTGTAGGAGTAGTACTAGTAGAAGAAGTGGTAGCATTAGTACTAGTTATATTATTATTTGGAGCAGTACAAGTAGTAATAGTAGTAGTAGTAGTAGTAGTAGTAGTAGTTGTACTAGGAGTGGCACTAGAAAATTTTGGTGGTAGTAGTAGTAGTGGTGGCACTAGCAGTAGTATTAGTGTAATAGTAGTAGTACTAGTTGTGGTGGTAGTAATAGTATTTGTAGTAATAGCGAAAGTGGTAGTAGCTGGAGAAAAAGTAGCAGTAGCCACAGCTATAGGATTAGTGCCAGTAGTAGCAGTAGTTATAGCAGAATTAGTAGTGGTTGCAGTAGGTGGAGCGGTAGTTGTAGTAGCATTACTCATAGCAGTAGTAGAAGTAGTATTTGTTGTAATAGTTGTAGCAGATGCAACAATAGTAGTAGTAGAAGCAGTAGTAGTAGTAGCAGTAGTTGTACTAGTAGCAGTCGTAGCAGTAGCAGTTGGAGTAGTAGTAGTAGTAGTAGCAGTAGCAGTTGTAGTAGTAGTAGTAGTTGCATTAGTTCGAGTTCGACTAGGAGTAGGGTAGTAGTAGTAGTAGTAGTAGTATTAGTCATAGGAGCAGGACTAGGAGTAGTAAAAGCAGTAGCTATAGCAACAACAGTAGTGGAAGTAGTAGTAGTAGCAGTACTAGTAGCAATAGTAGAAGCTGCTGTAGTGAAAGCTGTAGTAGTAGGGTTAGCAGTAGCTGTAGTAGAAGCAGTAGCAGTGGTAGTAGTATTAGTATTATTATTATTATTATTATTATTATTATTAGTAGTAGTAGTAGTAGTAGTAGTAATTGTAGTAGTAGGAATAGTAGCAGTAGTAGTAGCAGTAGTAGTTGCAGAAGTTGTCGTGGTAGTAGCAGTAGTTGCAGGAGTAGTAGTAGTAGAAGTAGCAGTAGTAGTAGTACAAGTAGTAATAGTCATAACAGTAGCAGTAGTTGTACAAGTAGTAGAATTAGTCATAGTACTAGAAGTACAAGCAGTAATATTAGTAGTTGTAGCTTTTGTAGTAGTAGTTATGGTAGTAGTCGTACTAGTATTGGCAGTTGTAGAAACAATAGTTACATTACTAGCATTATTAGTAGTAGTAGTAGCAGAAGTAGTTTTTTAATCAGCAGCACCATTAGTAGTAGTAGTAGTTGTTGTAGTTGTACTGGCAGTAGTAGTAGCAGCTGTTGTAGTCATGTTAGTAGCAATAGGACAAGCTGTTGTAGTAGCTATAGTGGTAGTAGTACTAGTAGTAGCAGTAGCCGCAATAGTTGCAGTAGTAGTACTAGTAGTTGTAGTAATAGTAACAACAATAGTAGCGGTAGCAGTAGTCATAGTAGTCGTAGCCGCAGTAGTAGTAGTAGTTGTTGTAGTAGTACTAATTGTTGTATTTGTTTGTTGGTAGTAGTAGCAGTAGTAGTCAGAGCAGTAGTGGTAATAGTAGAAGCAGCAGCTATAGTGGTAGTAGTAGCAGCAATAGTAGTAGTGGTGGTGGCGGTTGTAGTGGCAATAGTAGCGATAGTAGCAGTAGTAGTAGTAGCAGTACTTGTAGTCGTAGGAGTAGTAGTAGTAGGAGGAGGAGGAGGAGTAGTAGTAGTAGAAGTAGTTGTAGCAGTAGCAGTTGTTGTTGTTCTAGTAGCAGTAGCAGTAGTTGTAGTAGTAGTTGTTATTATTGTTGTAATAGTAGCATCATTTGTAGCTGTCGAAGTAGTGGTAGCAATACTAGCTATTGGAGGAGGAGGAGTAGTAGCAATAAGAATAGTAGTAGTAGTAGTAGTAGTTGTTGTTGTTGTTGTTGTTGTAGTAGTAGTAGTAGTAAGAGTAGCAGTAATAGCAGAAAGTAGCATTTGTAGGAGCAGAAGTAATAGGAGGAGGAGAATTATTAGTGGTAGAAGTAGGAGTAGTAGTAATCGTAGTAGTTGTAATAGTAGTGGAATTAGTGCAGTAGTAGCAGTAGCAATAGTGGCAGTAGCGGTTATAGCAATACCTATAGTAGTAGTTGTAGCCATAATAGTGGTAACTATAATAGTGGTTGTAATAGTTGTAGTGGCAATAGTAGTAGAAGTAGTACGAGCTATAGTAGGTGTAGCAGCAGCAGCAGTAGCAGCAGCAGTAGTTGTTGTTATTGTAGTAGCAGTAGTAGCAGTAACACAAGTAGTAATGGAGGAGTAGTAGAAGCAACAGTACTTGCAGTAGTAGAAGAAGTAGTACTAGTAGTAGTAGAACAGCAGTAGTAGGAGTGGTAGTCATAGTAGTAGTAGTTATAGTAAAAGTAGTAGAAGTTGTAATAGTAGCAGTAGTAGTAGCTATAGTAGCAGTTGCCGTAGTAGTAGTAGTAAGAGAAGTAATATTAGTAGTAATAGTACTAGAAGTAGTAGTAGTAATAATAGTAGTAGTAGTGGTAGTTGTTATTATTGTGTTAGTAGCAGTAGAAGTAGTTGTTGTTGTAGCTGTTGTAGTTTTAGTATTAGTAGTAGTTGTAATAGTTGCTGCAGCAATAGGAGTAGTAGTTGAAGTAGTAGTCGTTGTAGTAGTAGAAGTAGAAGAAGCATTAGTAGCAATAGTTGAAGCAGTACTTATAGAATCAATAGCAGTAGTTGTTGTTGTAGTGGCTACAGTAGAAGTTGTCTTAGTAGTTGTTATTGTACTAGTTGTGTTGGTAGTAGCGGTAGTAGCAATCGCAGCACTTGCAGTAATAGTAGTAGTCATAGCAGGAGCAGCAGCAACTATAATAGTGCTAGTAGCAGTAGTAGTGGCAGTAGAGGCAGTAGTCTTTGTAGTAGCAGCGGTACTGATAGTAGCTGTAGTGGTAGTAGTAACAATAGTAGTAGTATTCGTTGTAGTAGTAGTAGTAGTAGTTGTAGTAGTAGAAGTAGTAGTAGTAGGAAAAGTAGAGTAGTTGCAGTAGTAGTAGTAGTATTAGCAGTAGTAGAAGTAGTAGAATTAGTAGTAGTTGAAGTAGTAGCATTAGTAGTAGTAGTAGGAGATGTGGACAGTAGCATTAGTCGTAGTAGCAGTACGAATATTAGTAGTAGTGGTGGTGCTAGCAGCAGTAGTCGTTATAGTAATAGAAGCAGTAGTAGAAGTAGTACTAATAATAGAAGAAGTAGTAGTCATGGTTGTTATACTATTAGTAGTAGTAGTAGTTGTTGTTAAAGTATTAGTAGCAGCTGTCGTAGCTGTAGTAGCAGTAGTAGCAGTAGCAGTAGCAGTTGTAGTTGTAGTAGTGGTGGTGGTAATATTAGTATTAGTAGTAGTAGTAGTAGTAGTAGCCGTAGGCGAAGTAGTAGTAGAAGTAGTAGTAGTAGTAACCGTAGGCGAAGTAGTAGTAGAAGTAGTAACAGTAGTAGCAATAGTGGCCGTAGTAGCAGCAGCAGCAGTAGCCATAGTGGTTGTATAAGTAGCAAAACTAGAAATAGTAGTAGTCATAGCAGTAGTAGTAACTGTAGTAGTATTTGAAGTTGCATTAGTATCAGTAGTAGCTATAGTAGTAGCTGTAGTGCTAGCAGTAGTAGCCGGAGTAACCGTACTAGTAGTAGTAGCAGTCATAGCAATAGTAGCAATAGTAGTAGACGTAGTAGTAGTCGTACTAGCAGTAGTAGTTGTACTAGGATTAGTAGAAGAAATTGTAGTGGTAGTTCTAGTAGCAGTAATAGTATCTGTAGTAATAGCAAAAGTAGTAGTAGTAGGAGAAGAAGTAGTAGTAGCAGCAGCAGAAGTAGTAGCGGTAGTCGTAACTGTATTAGTAATAGCAGTTGAACTTGGAGTAGTAGTAGCAACAATAGTATTAGCAATAGTAGAAGTAGCGGGGGTAGTTGTTGTAGTAGTTGTTGTTGTAGTATTAGTTGCAGCAGTTGCAGTAGTAGCAGTAGCAGTAGTAGTAGTGGTAGTAGCAGTAGTAGCAGCAGCAGCAGTAGTAGTAGTAGGAGTAGTAGTAGTTGTTGTTGTATTTGGAGTAGAAGTAGTAGTAAAAGAAGTAATAGTAGTAGTAGTAGTAGAAGTAGTAGTAGTAGCAGTAGTAGTTGTAACAGTAGTAGTAGTAGTATAAGGAGTAGTAGTAGTAGCAGTAGTTGCAGTTAGAGAGTAGTAGGAGTAGTACTATAAGTAGTAATAGTAGTTGTCGAAGTAGTAGTAGTAGTAGTAGTAGTAGTAGTAGTATGAGCAGGAGTAGGAGTAGGAAAAGTAGTAGCACCTGTAAGAGTAGGCGTAGTTGTAGAACTAGTAGTAGTAGTAGTACGAGCAGGAGTAGGAGTTGGAATAGTTGTAGTAGCAGTAGGAGTAGGCATAGTAATGCTATTCGTAGGAGCAGGAGTAGGAGTAGTAATAGTAGTAGTAGCAATAGTAGAAGCAGCAACAGCAGTAGTTGTGGGAGTAACAGCAGTAGAAATAGTAGTTGTTGCAGTAGTAGTAGTAGTAGTAATAATAATAGTAGTAGGAGGAGTAGGAGTTCCAGTAGTAGTAGCAGTAGTAATATTTGTTGTAGCAACAGTAGCAGCAGCAGCAGTGGCAGTAGTAGGAGTAGGAGTGGCAATAGTAGTAGTTGAAGTAGTAATAGTAGTGGGCGTAGCTGTAGTAGTACAAGTAGTACTATTTGTAGGCATGTTTGTTGTAGTCATGTTTGTAGTAGTAGCATCTGAAGTTGAAGTAGTAGCCATACTAGTAGTGGTAGTTGTGGAAGCAATAGTGGTGGTAGTAGTAGCAATAGTCTACTATAGTAGTAGCTGGAGTTGGAGTAGAAGTAGGAGTAGTAGTAGAAGTAGTAGTAGAAATAGTAGTAGCAGTAGTATTAGTTATAGGTGTAGGAGTAGGAGTATTAGTAGTAGTAGCAATAGCAACAACAGTAGAAGTAGTAGTAGTAATAGTACTAGCAGCAATAGTAGAAGCTGCAGCTGCAGTGGTAGCAATCACAGTAGTAGTAGTAGCAATACTAATAGCAGTAGTAGTAGTAGTGGAAATTGTAGTAGAAGTAGAAGCAGCAGTACAAGCAATAGTAGTACCAGTAGTGGCTGTAGTAGTAGCAGTAGTAGCAACAGCAGAAGTAATTATAGTAGTAGTAACAACAGTTGTTGCTGTAGTTGCTCTAGTAGTAATAGCAGTAGCAGCCCCAATAGTTGCAGTAGTAGTGCTAGTAGTTGTTCTAGTAGTAACAACAATAGTATTAGTAGTCGCAATAGTAGTAGTAGTAGCGGTAGTGGTAGTAGTCGCAGGAGCAACAACAGTAGTAATAGTAGTAGTAGTAGTCTTTGTTGTACTAGTTGTGTTGGTAGTAGTAGTAGTTGCAATCGTAGTAGTAGTAGTAATAGTAGAAATAGCAGTTGTAGCAATAGTAGCAACAGTAGTAACCGTAGTAGTAGGAATAGCAGTAATAGTAGTAGTTGTAGTGCGGTAGTAGTGGCAGTACTAGCAGTAGTTGTGATACTAGCGAAAGTAGAAGTAGTAATAGTAGTAGTAGTGGTATTAGCAGTAGTAGTCGTAGTAGGCATTGTAGTAGTAGTCGCTGTAGTAGTAGTAGTAGTAGAAGTTGTAGTAGTAGTAGTAGTAGAAGCTGTTGAAGTAGTAGTTGTAGTAGTAGTATTAGTAGTAGTAGTAGTAGTTGTTGTTGTTGTTGTTATTCTAGCAGTTGTAGTAGTAGTAGCAATATTAGTAGTAGTAGCAATAGTAGTAGTTGTTTTTGTTGTAGTAGCATTAGCAATACTAGCAGTAGTGGGAGTAGCAACAACAGTAGTAGTAGTAGTACTAGTAGTAATAGTAGAGTAGTAGTAGAAGTAGTAGGAGTAGAAGCGGTAGTAATAGCAGTAGTAGCAGAAGCAATAGCAGTAGTAGTAGTACATTTAGTAGTAATAGTAGTGGTAGTAGTAGGAGCTACAGTAGGAGTAGGTGTTGGTGTAGTATTAGTAGTGGGTATAGTTGTAGCAGGAGCAATAGTAGAAGTAGAAGTAGTAGTAGTAATAATCGTAGCAGTAGTAGTAGTAGTAGTAGTAGTAGCAGTAGTAGCAGCAGCAGTTGTGAAAGTAGTAACAATAGTAGCAATAGTTGGAGTAGCTATTGTAGCAGTAGTAGTAATAGTTGTTATAGTAGTAGTAGTAGTAGCAATAGGGGAAGTAGTAGTAGCTATAGTAGTGCAGTAGCAGTTGTAGTTGTAATAGTAGTAGTAGTAGTAGTAGTAGTAGTAGTAGTAGTAGTAGTAGTAGTAGTAGTAGTTGGAGTAGTATTAATACTACTAGTACTAGTAGTGGTAGGTGTATAAGTAGCAATCGGTGAGTAATTATAGTAGTAGTAGTAGTAGTAGTAGGAATAGTAGTAGGTGTAGCACTTGGAGTAGAAGTAGAAGTAGTAATAGTAGCAATAATTGGAGTCCTAGTAGTTGTTGTAGTGGTCAGAGTAGTAGTAGGAGTAGGAGTTGTAGTAGTAGTAGGAGTGTTCTAGTAGCAGTAGTTGGAGTAGTAGTAGTAGTAGTTGTAAGAGGGGTTATAGTAGTTATAATAGTAAAACTAGTAACGGTAGTAAAGTAGTAGTAGTAGTAGCAATTGTTGTAGGAATAAAGTAGTTGTAGTAGTGCTAGAAGTTGTAGTGGTCGAAGTAGTAGTTAGAGTAGGAGTTGGATTAATAGTAGTAGTACAAATTGGAGTATTTGTTGTACCAGTAGTAGGATTTTGAGTAGTAGTATCAATAGGAGTTCTAGTGGTACTAGGAGTAGTAATAGTAGTAGTAGTAGTAGTAGTAGTAGTAGTAGTAGTAGTAGTAGTAGTAGTAGTAGTAGTAGTTGTAGCAGTAGCAGCAATAGTGGGTGTTCTAGGAGGAGTGTGAGTGGTACGAGTAGTAGTAGTTGAGGTAGTAGTAGTAGTAGGAGTTGCAGAAGTAGCAGTAGTAGCAATAGTCATAGTAGGCATGGTAGCAGTTGTAGTAGGAGTAGTAGTAGTAATAGTAGTGGTGGTGGTAATAGTACTAGTGGTAATAGTAGTTGCAGTAGTAGCAGTAGTAGTTGTCATAGTCATAGTCAAAGCATTAGCAATAGTAGTAGTGGTAGAAGTAGTAGTAGTAATAGTTGCAGTAGTAGTATTAGTAGTAATAGTAGGTTGACAAGTAGTAGTAGTAATAATAGAAGGACAAGCAGTAGGAGAAGTAGTAGTAGTAGTAGTATAAGTAGTACTAGCAGTAGCAACATCAATTGCAATAGTAGTCGCAGTAGTTGTAGTAGTAGTAGCAGCAACAACAACAGTAGTTGTAGTAAGAGTAGTAGTTGTTGTTGTTGTAGTAGTTGTAGTAATAGTTGTTGTTGTGGTAGCGGTAGTAGCATTAGTGGAAGTCGCAATAGTCATAGTAGTTGCTGTAGTAGTCTTAGAAGTAGCAGCAACCAGAGGAGTAGTAGTAGTAGTAGTAGTAGCAGCAGCAGCAGTAGTAGTAGTAATAATAGTAGTAGTAGTCGTAGAAGTAGTAGTAATAGTAGTAGGACAAGCAGTAGGAGAAGTAGTAGTAGTAATAGTAGAAGTAGTAGTAGCAGTTGTAGTAATAGTAGTTGCAGTAGTTGTAGTAGTAGTAGAAGCAGCAGCAGTAGTAGTTGCAGTAATAGTAGTAGTAGTAGTTGCTGTAGCAGTTGTAGTAGTAGTTGTTGTAGTAGTTGTAGTAGCGGTAGTAGCATTAGTGGAAGTAGCAGTAGTCATTGTAGTTGTCATAGTAGTCTTAGAAGTAGCAGCAATAGGAGTTGTAATAGTAGTAGTAGTAGTAGTAGTAGTAGTAGTAGAAGTAGTAGTAATAGTAGTAGGAGTAGCAGTAGGAGAAGTAATAGTAGTAGTAGTAGAAGTAGTAGTAGCAGTAGCAATAGCAACAGCAATAGTTGTAGTAGTAGCAGCAGCAACATTAGTTATGGTAATAGTAGTAGTAGTTGTTGTGGTTGTTGGAGTTGTTGTTGTTGTAGTAGTAGTAGTAGCGGTAGTAGCAGTAGTAGTAGTAGTAGTCATAATAGTTGTAGTAGTCATCTTAGAAGTAGCAGCAGCAGGAGTTGTAGTAGTAGTAGTAATAATAGTAGTAGTAGTGGTAGTAGTTGTAATAGGAGTAGGAGTAGTTATAGCAGTAGCAGTTGTAGTTGTTGTAATAGTAGTAGAAGTTATAGCAGTAGCAGTAGTTGTATTTGTAGTAGTAGTTGTAATAGTAGTAGTATTAGTTGTAGCCGCTGTAGTAAGAGTAGTTGGAGTAATAGTAGTTAGAGCAGTGATAGTAGTAGTAGTAGGAGTTGTGGTAGCAGTATTAGTTGGAGTAGGAGTAGTAGCAGTTATACTAGTAACAGAAGTAGTAATAGTTGTGGGAGCTTCAATAGTAGTTGTTGTAGGAGGAGGAGTAGTAGTAGTACTAATATTAGTAATAGTAGCAATAAGAGTAGTAGTAGTAATAGTAGTAAAAGTAGTATTATTAGTAGCATAAGCAGTATTAGACGTAGTAGCAGTTGTACGAGTAGTAGTAGTTGTAGTTGTTGCAGTAGTTGTAGTAGTTGTAGTTATCGGAGTAGTGGTAGGAGTAGGAATTGGAGTAGGAGTGGTAGTATGAGTAGTAATATTAGTAGTCATTGGAGTAGGAGGACGAGGGGGTAATAGCTGCAGCAGTAGTTGCAGAAAGAGTAGTAATAATAGTTGCCATAATAGCTATAGTTGGAGTAGTTGGAGTAGTAGGCATAGGAACAGCAGCAGCAGTAGAAGCAGTAGTAGCAGTAGTAAAAGTTGTGGCAGTAGTTGTAGTTGGATTACTTGTAGTAGTAGTAGTCGTGGTGGTGGTGGTGGTGGTGGTGGTAGTAGTAGTAGTAGGATTAGCATTGGTAGTAGTAGGAGTACTAGTAGTAGTAGTAGTAGAAGTAGTAGTAGTAGTAGTGGTAGTAGTAGCAGTAGTAGCAGTAGTAATAGTAGCAATAGGGGTAGCTGTAGAAGTAGTCGTAGTAGTGGTAATAGTATTAGTAGAAGGAATAGTAGTAGTTGTTGCAATTGTAGTAGTGCTAGTAGCAAGAGTTGTTGTTGTAGTGTAGTAGTGGTAGTAATAGCAGTAGTAGTAAAGGTAGTAGCAGTAGCAGTAGTAGAGTTGCAGTAGTAGTCGTAGCAGCAGTAGTTGTTAGAGTGAGAGCAACAGTAGTAGCAGGAGTAGTAGAAATGGAAGCAGTAGCACAGTAGTTGCAGTTGCAGGAGTAGTACTAGTAGTAGAAAAAGTAGTAGTATTAGTAATTCTAGTAGCAGTAATAGGAGTGATACATGTAGTAGTAATTCCAGTAGCAGAAGTAGTAGTAGGTGTAGTTTTAGGAGTAAGAGTTGGCATTCTATTAGTAGTAGTAATAGTAGTACTAGTAGCAGTAGTAGTAGTTGTTGTAGTAGTAGCAATAGTAGTAGTAGTAGCAGTAGCAGGAGGATTAGTAGTAGTAATAGTAGTAGAAGTAGTAGTAGAAGTATTATTAGTAGTAGTAGTAGTAGTAGCAGTAGTAGTTGTAGCAGTAGGAGCAGCAGTAGCAGTAGGGGTAGTAGTTGTTGTTGTTGTAATAGTAGTGGTAGTAGAAGTACTCGTACTAGTAGTAGTAGTAGTAGCAGTTGTAGTAGTAGTTATTGCAGTAGAAGTAGTAGTAGTACTGGGAGTTGCAGTAGCAGCAGCAGCAGCAGTAGTAGTTTTTGTTGTAGCAGTTGTTGTGCCAATAGTAGCAGTGGTCCTGGCAGTAGTAGTAGTACGAGGAGTTGGAGTATTAATTGTAGCAGTAGTATTCATACTAGTAGTACTAGTAGTAATAGTAGTAGTAGTAGTTGTAGTAGTAGTAGTAGTAATAGAAGTACTAGCAGTGGTAGTGGTAGTTGTTGTTGTTGTTGTAGTAGGAGTAGTAGTAGTAGTAGTAAGAGTAGAAGTAGTAGTTGTAGGGGTAGTAGTAGTAGTAGTACAAGGAACAGTAGTAGTTATTGTAGTTGTTGTAGGAGTTGTAGTGATTGTAGTAGTAGTTGTAGTAGAAGCACTAGAAGTAGTAGTGGTAGTAGTAGTTGTTGTAGTAATAGTAGTTGGTGTAGTAGTACTAGTAGTAATAGAAGTAATTGCAATAGTAGTGTAGTAGTTGTAGTAGTAGTATTAGTAGTGCTGGTGGTAGTCGAGGTAGTAGTAGTGGTAGTAGTAGCAGTTGTAGTAGTAGTAGTACCTGGAGTAGTAGTTGTAGAAGTAGTAGTAGTAGATGTAGTAGAAGTAGTTGTTGTAGTAGTAGTAGTTGTTGTTGTAGTACTAGTAGTAGTAGTCTTAGGATTAGTAGTAGTATTTGTATTAGTAGTAGTAGTAGTAGTATTAGTAGTAGTGGTGGTCGTAGTAGTAGGAGTAGTTGTTGTAGAATTAGTAGTAATAGTTGTAGTACTTGTAGTACTTGTAATAGTAGTAATAATAGTAGTTGTAGTCTTAGTTATAGTAGTTGTAATAGTAGTAGTAGTAGTATTAGTAGTAATAGTAGTCGTAGTATAAGTAGTAGTAGTAGGAGTAGAAGTGGTATTACGAGTAGGAGTAGTACTAGTGGTGGCAGGAGAAGGAGTAATAGTTGTAGTAGTAGTAGTTATTATTATTGTAGTACCAGTAGTATTAGTATTAGTAGTTGTTGTAGTAGTAGTATTAGTTGTAGTAGAAGTAGTAAGAGTAGGGGTAAGAGTAATAGTAGTTGGAGTAGTGGTTGTAGTAGTACTAGTAAGAGTTGTAGTAGGAGTAGTAGCAGTTATACTAGTAATAGAAGTAGTAATAGTAGTGGCAACAACAATAGTAGTTGTTATTATAGCGGTAGTATTAGTAGTAATAGTAGTAGTAGTAGTAGCAATAGGAGTAATAGTGGTAATAGTAGGAACTGCAGTAGTGGTAGCAGCAGCGATTGTGGTAGTGGTAGCAGTAGTAGAACTAGTAGCAGTAGTAGTAGGAGTAGTGCTAGTGGTTGTAGATGTAGTTATCGAAGTAGTGGTAGGAGCAAGAGTTGGTTTAGGAGTGGCAGTCTGAGTTGTGGTTGTAGTAGTATTACTGGTAGGGGTTGTAGCAGTAGCAATAACAGGAGTAGGAGCAGCAGCAGTAGTAGTAGTACTAGTAGTAGTAGTAGTAGTCGTCGTAGGAGTTAGAGTACGAGTGGTAATAGGTGTTGTAGTAGTATAATAATAGTAGTAGTAGGAGTGGCCGCAATAGCAGTATCTGGAGTAGTAGGAGTAGTAGGTGCAGCACCAGCAGCAGCAGGAGTAGCACCAGTAGTAATAGTAGTGGTAGTAGTTGTAGTAGGGGTACTAGTAATAGTAGCAGTAGTATTAGTTATTGTTGTCGAATTAGTAATAGTAGTATCAGTATCAGCAACAATTGTAGTAGTAGTTGTTGAAAAAGTAGTAGTAGTTGTAGTAGTAGCAGCAGTAGAAGTCATTGTAGGGGTAGTAGAAGTAGTAGTATTTGGAACAGTAGTAGGAGTCGAAGTTGGAGTTGGAGTAGTGGTAGCCGAAGTAGTAGTACTACTAGGAGTATTAGTCGCAGTAGCAGTAGTAGCAACAGTAGTAGTAGTAGTACAAGGAGGAGTAGTAGTAGTAGTTGCTTTAGTAGTTGTAGTAATAGTATTAGTTGTAGGAGAAATAGTAGCAGTAATAGTAGTAGTAGTAGCAGTACTAGTTGTTGTAGAGGCAGTTGCGGCAGCAATAGCAGCTGTAGTAGTAGTGTCACATTGTGGTATAAGGAGGAGTAGTAGCAGTAGAAGTAATAGCAGAAGTAGTAGTAGTTGTTGTTGTAGGTGTAGTTTTGGGAGTAGGAGTTGGTGCATGAGTAGTAGTTGTACCAGTAGTACTAGTAGTAGTAGTAGCAATAGCGGTAGTTGTAGTAGTCGTAGGAGGAGGAGGAGAAGTAATAGTAGTAGTAGTAATCTTAGTAATAGTAGCAGTAGTACTAGTTCTAGTACTAGTACTAGGAGTTATAGCAACAGCAACAGTAGTAGTAGTAGTGGTTGCTCTAGTAGCACCAGTAGCAGTAGTGGTAGTAGTAGAAGTAGTCGTAGTAGTAGTTGTAGTTGTCGTAGTACAAATAGGAGTAGGTGTAGGAGTAGGTGTTGTAGTAGGAGGAGGAGGAGGAGTAATAAGAGTAGGAATAGAAGTAGTAGCAGTACTAGTAGTAATAGCAGTAGAAGTAGTAGCATTAGTGCTAGTATCAGTAGTGGTAGTAGTATTATAATTAATAGTGGCAGTAGAAATCACAATAGTTGGCATAATAGTTATTGTTTTAGTAGTAGTAGTAGTAATAGTAGTAGAAGAAGCAGTTGTCGTAGTAGTAGTAGGAGGAATAATAGTAGTAGTTGTTGTTATTGTACTAGTGGTTGTAGTTGTAGAAGTAGTAGTAAGAGTAGAAGGAGGAGTAGGAGTAGTCGTAGTTGTATCAGTAGTAGTAGTAGTAGTAGTAGCAGTTGTAATAGTAGCAGTTGTAGTAGTAGCAGTGGTAGTTGTAGTAGTAGTAGTATGGGGAGGAGTAGTTGGAGTAGTTGTTGTAGTAGTAGAAGTAGAAGTAGAAGTAGTAGTAGCAATAGTAGTTGTATTAGTAGCAGTAGTAGTATTATGAGTAGTAGTAGTAGTAGCTGTGGGAGTGTAGTCGTAGTAGCAATAATATTAGTAGAAGTAGTAATAGAAGTAGTAGTTGTAGCTATAGTAGTAGTCATAGCAGTAGTAGGAGTAGTAGTAGTATTAGTCGTAGCAATAGCAGTGGTTGTTGGAATAGTAGCTGTTGTAGCAGTACTGTAGTAATAGTAGCAATAGTAGTAGAAGTGGTAGTGGCAATAGTAGTAGTTGTTGTTGTTGTTGTAGTAATAGTGGTACCACTATCAGCAGCAGCAGCAATAGTAGCAGTAGTAGTAGTTGTTGAAGTAGTAGTAGTAGTAGTAGTAGCAGTAGAAGTCATAGTAGCAATGGTAGAAGTAGTTATATTTCGAACACTAGTACGAGTTGGAGTTGGAGTTGGAGTTGGAGTAGTAGTAGCAGATGTAGTTGTAGTACTAGTAGTGTTAGTCGCAGTAGTAGTAGCAGTAGTAGTAGCAGTAGTACTAGGAGGAGGAGTAGTCGTAGTAGCTGTAGTACTTGCAGTAACAATATTAGTAATAGAAGGAGTTGTAGTAGTAATAATTGTAGTAGTAGGAATAGTGGTAGTAGTAGAGGTAGTTGTGGTAGCAGTAGCAGCAGCAGTAGTAGCGTGACAGTAGTAGTAGTAGTGGAAGTAGTAGTACTACTATTAGTAATAGTAGCAGTAGTAGTAGCAGTAGCAATAGTAGCAAAAGTAGTAGTAGTAGTATCAGTTCCAGGTGTAGTTTTGGGAGTAGGAGTTGGTGCCTGAGTAATAGTTGTAGCAGTAGTACTAGTAATAGTAGTAGCAATAGTGGTAGTTGTAGAAGTCATAGGAGGAGGAGGTGAAGTAGTAGTAGTAGTAGTAGTAGAAGTAATAGTAGTAGTAATCTTAGTAATAGTTGTAGCAGTAGTAGTAGTACTAGTTCTAGGAGTTGTAGCTATAGCAGCAGCAGTTGTTGTAGTGGTTGTAGTTGTAGTAGTTGTAGTAGTGGGGGTTGTAGTAGTAGCAGCAACAGCAGCAGCAGTAGTAGTAGCAGTCGTAGTATTAGTTGTTGTAGCTCTAGTAGCAGTAGTTGTAGTAGTAGAAGTAGTTGCAATCGTAGTTGTAGTTGTAGTAGTACAAATAGGAGTAGGTGTAGGAGTAGGTGTTTTAGTTAGAGCAGCAGTAGTAGTAAATGTAGTAGGAGGAGTAGTAGCAGTAGCAGTAGAAGTAGTAGTAGTATAGTAGCAGTAGCAGTAGTAGCAGTAATAGAAGTAGAAGTAGTCATAGTAGTGGCAGTAGCAGTAGAAGTAATAGTGGAAGTAGAAATCATAATAGTTGGAGTAGTAGTTGTAGTAGTAGTAGTAGTAGTAATTACAGCAGTAGAAGTAATTGTTGAAGTAGTAGTCAGAGGAATGATAGTAGTAGTTGTTGTTGTTGTAGTAGTGGTTGTAGTTGTAGAAGTAGTAATAGGGGTAGTAGAAGGAGTATGAGTTGGAGTCATCGTAGTTGCATTAGTAGCAGCAGTGGTAGTTGTAGTAGTAGGAGGAGGAGTAGGAGTAGTTGTTGTAGTAGTAGTTGTAGAAGTGGTAGTAACAATAGTAGTTGTATTAGTAGTAGTAGTTGTAGGAGTAGTAGTAGCAGCTCTATGAGTTATAGTAGTAGTAGCTGCAGTATTAGTAGAAGTAGTAGCAGTAGGAGTTCTATTAGCAGCAGTAGTAGGAGTAGTAGTAGCAACAGCAGCAGCAGTAGTGGTAGTTGTAGGAGTAGTAGCAGTATTAGCAGTAGTAAGAGTAGTAGTTGTTGGACTAGTAGTAGTGTAGTAGTTGTAGCAATAGTAGTTGTTGTTATTGTAGTAGTAGTAGTAGTAATGGTGGTAGTAGTAGTAGTAGTAGTAGTAGCATCAGTATTAGTATTAGTATTAGTAGTAGTAGTAGTATTAGTTGTTGTTGTTGACGTAGTAGTAGTACCAATTATGCGAGTTAGTAGTTGCAGTAGTAGTAGTAGTTGTTGTTATTGTTAGAGTAGTTGTAGTACTCATAGTAGTAGTAGTAGTAGAAGTGTTAATTGTATTAGTAGTATTAGCAGTAGAAGTAGAAGTAGTAGTGCTACTAGTAGTAGTAGTAGTAGCAGTAGGAGTAGTACTGGTTGGAGGAGGAGGAGGAGGAGGAGGAGGAGTAGTAAGAGGAGGAGGAGGAGGAGTAGGGGTAGTAGTAGTCATTGTAAATGTAGGAGTAGCTATAGTAATAGCAGGAGTAGTCATAGTAATAGTAGGAGTAATAGTAGGTGTGGCAGCAAAAATAGTAGTAGTAGATGTAGTAATTATAGTAGTAGTAGTAGTAGCAATGGTAGTTGTCGCAGAAGTAGTAGCAGTAGTAGAAGTAGTAATAGTAGTAGTAGTAGCCGTAGTTGTATTCAAAGTAGTAGTAGTAGTCGTAGTCGTAGTAGTAGTTGTACTAAAAGTAGCAGCAGCAGCAGTAGCACTAGTAAAATCACTAGTAGTAGTAGTAGTTGTTGTTGTTGTACTAGTAGTAGTAGTAGTAGTATTAATAGTAGTGGCTGTAGTAGTAGTAGCAGTAGTGGAAGTAATTGCAGTACTAATGTGTTAATTGTAGTAGTAGCAGTAGTAGTAGAAGTAATTGCAGTATTAGGGTGGTAGTTGTAGTAGTATTAGCAGTAGTAGTAGTCGAGGTAGTAGTACTAGTAGTAGTAGTAGTAGTTGTCATTGTAGTAGTAGTACCTCGAGTAGTAGTTGTTGAAGTAGTCATAGTAGATGTAGTAGAAGTAGCAGAAGTTGTTGTAGTAGTAATAGTTGTTGTTGTTATTGTAGTACTAGAAGTAGTAGTCTTAGGAAAAGTTGTAGTAGTAGTAGAAGTAGTAGTCGTAGTAGTAGTGGTCGTAGTAGTAGGAGTAGTAGTTGTAGGATTAGTAGTAATAGTTGTAGTATTTGTAGTACTTGTAATATTAGTAGTAATAGTAGTAGTCTTAGCTGCAATTGTTGTAATAGTAGTCGTAGTATTAGTAGTAATAGTAGTAGTTGTCGTAGTTGGTGTAGAAGTGTTAGTAGGAGTAGGAGTAGTAATAGTAGTAGGTGTAGATGTGGTAGTAGAAGTACGAGTAGCAGTAGTAGTGGTAGGAGAAGGAGTAATAGTTGTAGTAGTAGTAGTTATTGTTGTTGTAGTACAAGTAGTATTAATAGTAGTAGTATTAGTTGTAGTGGAAGTTGTAAGAGTAGGGGTAGGAGTAATAGTAGTTGGAGCAGAGGTTGTAGTAGTACTAGTAGGACTTATAGTGGCAGTAGGATTTGGAGTAGGAGTAGTAGCAGTTGTACTAGTAATCGAAGTAGTAATAGTAGTAACAACAGTAATAGGGTTTGTTGTTGTAGCAATAGTACTAGTAGTAATAGTAGTAGCAATAGGTGTAATAGTGGTAATAGTATTAACTGCAGTAGTAGTAGTAGCAGCCAGGGTGGCAGTGGTAGCAGTAGTAGAAGTAGTTGTAGTAGTAGTAGGAGTAGTGGTAGTTGTAATAGATGTAGTTGTCGGCGTAGTGGAACAAGTTGGAGTTGGAGTAGGAGTGGCAGTACGAGTTGTAGTAGTAGTAGTAGTACTGGTAGGTGTAGTAGTAGTACCAATAATAGGAGTAGGAGTAGTAGTGTAGTAGTAGTACTAGTACTAATAGTAGTCGTAGGGGTTAGAGTATGAGTTGTAATAGTAGTTGTAGTAGTACAATAGTAGAAGTAGTAGGAGTGGCCGCAATACCAAAGTTGGGAGTAGTTGGAGTAGTAGGCGTTGAGTCAACATCAGCAGTAGTAGGTGTACTAACAGTAGTAATAGTAGTGGTAGTAGTTATAGTAGGAATACTAGTAGTAGTAGCAGTAGCAATAGTTATTGTTGTCATTAGAGTAATAGTAGCATCAGTATCAACAGTCGTAGTAGTAGTAGCTACAGTAGTAGAGGTAGTAGTAGTAGTTCAAGTAGTAGTAGTAGCAATAGAAGTAGTAGTAGTAGTAGTAGTAGTAGTAGTAGCAGTAGAAGTCGTAGTAGCAGTAGTAGAAGTACTAGTATTTGGAACAGTAGTAGGAGTCGGAGTTGAAGTTGGAGTAGGCGTAGCAGAAGTAGTTGTGGTGCTAGTAGTAATAGTCGCAATAGTAGTAGTAGTATTAGTAGTAGTAGTACTAGTAGTACTAGGAGGAGTAGTAGTGGTAGTAGCTGTATTAGTTGTAATAATAGTATTAGTAGTAAGAGTAGTAGTAGTAGTAGTAGTAGTAGTCGTGGTGGTAGTTGCTGTAGTAGTAGCAGCAGTAGTAGTAGTGCCACAGTAGTAGTAACAGCAGTAGTAGTAGTGTCATAGTAATAGTAGTAGGAGGAGTAGTACTAGTCATAGTAATAGCATTATTAGTAGTAGCAGTAGCACTAGTAGTAGAAGTAGCAGTAGCAGCAGTAGTAGTAGTATAGTTTTGGGAGTAGGAGTTGGTGCACGTGTAGTTGTTGTAGTAGTAGTACTAGTTGTATTAGTAGCAATAGCGGTAGTTGTAGTAGTCATAGGAGGAGGTGGAGAAGTACTAGTTGTAGTTGTACTAGAAGTAAAAGTAGTAGTAGTAGTAATTTTTTGTAGTAGAAGTACTAGTATTTGGAACAGTAGTAGGAGTCGGAGTTGAAGTTGGAGTAGGAGTAGCAGAAGTAGTTGTGGTGCTAGTAGTAATAGTCGCAATAGTAGTAGTAGTATTAGTAGTAGTAGTACTGGTAGTACTAGGAGGAGTAGTAGTGGTTGTAGCTGTATTTGTTGTAATAATAGTATTAGTAGTAAGAGTAGTAGTAGTAGTAGTAGTAGTAGTCGTGGTGGTGGTAGTTGCGGTAGCAATAGTAGTGTCACAAGCTATAGCAACAACGATAGTTATAGTGGTTGTAGTAGTAGCAATAGTGGCAGAAGTAGTAGTAGTAACTCTAGTAGTAACAGTTGCAGTAGTAGTAGTAGTAGTAGATGTAGTTGTAATAGTAGTTGTAGTTATAGTAGTACAAATAGGAGTAGGTGTAGGACTGGGTATTGTAGTTGGAGCAGCAGTAGAAGTAAATGTAGTAGTAGGAGTAGTAGGAGGAGGAGGAGTGGTAAGAGTAGTAATAGAAGTAGTAGCAGCAGTAGTAGTAATACCAGTAGTGGCTGTTGCAGTAGTGGTAGTAGTCGTATAAGTAACAATGGCAACAGAAATCACAATAGTTTAAGTAGTAGTAGTAGTAGTAGTAGTAGTAATAGTAGTTGTTGTTGTTGTAGTAGTAGTAGGAGGAGGAACAATAGTAGTAGTAATATTAGTAGTTGTTGTAGCAGTAGTGCTAATAGTAGCAATTGTAGCAGTAGTGTAGTAGTAGTAGCAATAGTAGTTGTAGTAGTTGTAGCAGTAGTAATAGTAGTAGTGGTATTCATAGTAGTTGTCATAGTAGGAGGAGTAGTAGTAATAGTAGTAATAGTATTAATTGTAGTAGTATTAGTAGTTGTAGTATGAGTTGTTGTTGTTGATGTAGTAGTACCTATTATATAAGTAGTAGTTACGATAGTAGTAATAGTTGTTGTTGTTGTTAGGGTTGTTGTCGTAGTCATAGTAGTAGTAGTACCAGAAGTGGTAATCGTATTAGTAGTCGCAGTACCTGTAGCTGTAGAAGTGGTAGTACAAATGGTAGTAGTAGTAGCAGTAGGAGTCATACTAGTTGTTGTAGTAGTAGTGGTAGTAGTAGTAGTAGTAGTAGTAGTAGTAGTAGTAGGGGTAATAGTAGTCATAATAGAAGTAGGAGCAGTGGTAGCAATAGCAGGAGTAGACGTAGTAAGAGAAGCAGTAGTAATAGTAGGAGTAATAGTAGAAGTAGCAGAAGAAGTAGTAGTAGAAGTAGTAGAAGTAGTAATGGTAGTATTAGTAGCAGTAGTTGTAGTAATAGTAGCAGTAGGAGTAGTAGCTATAATAGTAGTAGTACTTGTAGTGGTAGTAGAAGTTGTAGTAATAGTAGTAGTAGCAGTAGTAGTAGTAGTAGGACCACTAGAAGTAGTAGTAGTAGAAGTAGTAGTAGTAGTTGTTGTACTAGTAGTAGTAGTAGTTGTTGTAAAAGTAATTGCAGTAGTAGTGTTGTAGTTGTAGTAGTAATAGTAGTAGTAGTAGTTGTTGTTGTAACAGTCGTAGTACTACTAGTATTAGCACAAGTGGTAGTTGTAGTTGTGGTAGGATGAGACATAGTAGTATAAGTTGTAGTAGTTGTAGTAGTAGTAGTAGTAATAGTAATTTTACTAGGAGGAGTAGTAGTAGTAGTAGAAGTAGTAGTAGTTGCAATAGCAGCAATAGTAGTAGCAGAAGTAGCTGCAATAGAAGTAGTACTTGTAGTAGTTCTAGTGTTAGTAGTAGGAGTAGTAGTACTTGCTGGGGTTGTAGTACTGCTAGTAGCAATAGTTGTAGTAGGATTAGCAGTAGTCGTATAGGTAGTAGCTGGAGCAGTTGTAGTAGTTGCAGTAATAGTATTAGTAGCAGGAGTTGTTGTAGTCGTGATAAAGCAGTAGAAGGAGTAGTTGTAGTTGTAGTAGTGGTTGTAGTTATAGTAGCAGTAGTAGAGTAGCATCAGTAGTAGTTGTAGAAATAATTAAACTAGTAGTAATAGTAGTTATTCAAGTAGCAAAAGTAGTAGTAGGTGTAGTAGTTGATGTACGAGTGGTAGTAGTAGCAGTAGTAGTACAAGTAGTTGCAACAGGAGGAGGAGAAGGAGTAGTAGTAGTAGTAGTTGTAGTAGTAGTAGTAGTATTAATTGTAGTTGTAGTAGTAGTATTAAAATAGTAGTAGTAGTAGTAGTAGTCTTGGTAATGGTAGCAGTAGCAGTAGTAGTAGTAGTAGTAGTAGTAGTAGTAGTAGTAGTAGTAGTAGTAGTAGTAGTAGTAGTAGGAGTTGCAGTAGTAGCCGCAATAGAAGTACTAGTTATTGTAGTAGTGTGGTAGTAGTAGAAGTGACAGTAGTTGTAGGGTTAGTAGTAGTTGTTGTTGTAGTAGTAGTAGAAGTAGTAATAGTAGTACGTGTAGGAGTAATAGGAGCAGTAGTAGTAGACATGATTGTCGTTGGAGTAGTAGGAGAAGTATTAGCGGTACTAGGAGTTGTAGAAGTAGCAATAAAATTCGCAGCTATAGCTGTAGTAATAGTAGAAATAGTAGCAATAGCAGCAGTAGTGATAGTAGCCGTTGTCGTAGTTGCTACAGTAGTAGTATTAGCATTAGTAATAGCAGTAGTAGGACAGGTTGTTGTATTAGTAGTACTAGTAATAGAATTACTTGTAACAATAATAGCAGTAACATAAGTAGTAGTAGCAACAGAAGAAGTAGAAGCAGTAGAAATAGTAGTAGTTGTTGTAGTAGTAGTAGTAGTTGTTGTAGAAATAGTAGTAGTAGTTGTAGTAATAGTAGTAGTTGTAGTAATAGTAGTAGTTGTAGTTGTAGTAGTTGTAGTAGTTGTTGTAGTAGTAGGATTAGGAGCCATAGTGGTAGTAATAGTTGTAGTAATAGTTGTAGCAGTAGTAGTTGTTGTAGCAGCAGTAGTAGAAGAAGTTGTATTAGTAGGAGTAGTAGTAGTAACAGGCGGAGTAATAGTCATAGTAGCAGTAGAGATAGTACAAGTAGTAGTAGTAGAAGTAGCTGTAGTAGTAGAAATAGTAGTGGAAGTTGCATTAGTAGTAGAAGTAGTAGTAGAAGTAGCAGTAGGAGTAGTACTAGCGGCTTGTCACACAGCCAAACTTCTACCCTGAAATTTTGCCCATGATGGAACCAAGGTTCGCCCACGTCAGCCCACTAAACTCACACAGGCCCACAAGAGTATAGAGAAGAAGATAAGTACAACAATCTTGCTAACCTTTTATTGCTCACATAAAAGGAATACAACTCTAATGCGGAATGACACTACGAGTCTCTCTACCTGTGTGTGTGTCAGCTCAATAGACCCCTCAGTCTATTTATAGTACACATATTTGGCTGTGAGCCACCCCTGGAGATCATGGAGAACATTCTCTACAATGTTCTCCCTGCAGTCCAGCTGTTGGGATCATGGAGAATAGGCTCCACAATGTTCCCCTGGCAGTTTGTTGACTCCCTCTAGCTGCAGCCACCTGTCACATGAGCCCTCAATTGCCTCTTTGCTGGCCACATGTCCCTTCACAGTTGCAGCTCTGATTCTCCAGCCTGCAGCCATGTGTTTTCATCCTGCAGCACCAAGTGTCCAGGCTATTCACACTCTCTTGCAGCTCACTTTAGCCAACCTATCCCGCTGCTCACTCTTCAGGTAGGTTTGGGCTGTTCGGGTCTCCATTCAAACATATCGTGACTGCATCATTTGCTGCTATGTGTGCTGCCCATGCACACATATGTTGCAGGTAGTCCATCACCTCACATGTTCTCCCTCCCATGATACTCCTCATAGTGGCACCAACCACCACAGTTGGTTGTTTCCTCATATGTGTGCTGCCCGTGCACACATACATTGGAGGCACTCCATAGCCTCCGAGATCATGAGGTCCGTTG